>CAUYRH010041125.1:0-25088 GCA_963574655.1 Perodicticus potto | reverse complement strand
AGATCACTTAGGGATCTAAAAATAGACCCCTTGATACTGTAATTCCTGTAGGTATATATCCTGAAGACCAAAAATCACTTTATAACAAAGATATTTGCACCAGAATGTTTATTGCAGCCCAATTCATAATTGCTAAGTCATGGAAGAAGCCCAAGTGCCCATTGACCCATGAATGGATTAATAAATTGTGGTATATGTACACCATGGAATACTATGCAGCCTTAAAAAAGATGGAGACTTTATCTCTTTTATGTTTACATGGATGGAGCTGGAACATAATCTTCTTAGTAAAGTATCTCAAGAATGGAAGGAAAAGTATCCAATGTACTCAGCTCTACTACAAAACCAATATATAATTAACCACACTTCCATATGAAAGCTATAACCCAAATACAATTCAAGATGAAGGGGTATAAGGTGGGGGGAGGATGGGTAGAGGGAGAGTAATTTGTTGGAGCACACCTATGGTGCATTTTACGAGGGTACATGTCAAACCTACTAAGTATAAATGTCTTAACACAATAATTAAGAAAGTGTGGTGAAGGCTATGTTAACCAGTTTGTTGCACGTATTTCAAATTTTACAAATTAAAACCAGCACATTGTACCCCATAAATGCATTAATGTACACAGCTATGATTTAATAAAAAAAAGAGTATTAACTAGAGCATAAATAAAACATGGCAATGCTTTGTGGAGTTTACAATATATGTAAGATCGAAATGCATGATAAAAACAGCACAAAAGTCCAGAGTGAGGAAAAGAAACTACATATTATAAGTTTCTTATATGGTACAGAAGTAGTATAATACCATTTACAGGTAGACAGGGTGAACCAGCAGTTTACATTATTAACCCAAAAGCATTCACTCAATTAATAAAACAGAGTTAGAGAATAAGAGAAGAATGGATATAAAATGGAATCATAAAGACAGTGAGTTATTTCAAAAGAAGGCAGAAAAATAGGAAAGGAGCAAAGACAGATGGGACAAATGGCATACAGATGATCAGCTGGGAGACCTATATTACACCTGACCATGTCAACTGTCAAGGTTACTATAAATGGCCTAAGTACACCAGTTAGAAGGCTAAGTTTATCATATAAGATCAAAAAACTAAGCCCAAATATATATTGACTACAAGAAACATGTTAGTTATAAAGAAGAAAATGGGTTAGAAATAATGGGTAAAAGGGGAATATCATTCAAACGCGAATCTAAAAATGTTAGGCATCTATATTAATTTCAGACAAAACATACTTCAATGAAGAGAATGTTATCTGAAACAAGAAGATCATTTCATAAAGATAAATTTTCCAGTTTTTTGAGAATGCCACTGAAATATCTGGGAAATTTATACTATTAAATGCCCATAGTAGAAAAGAAGAAAGAACTTAAATCAATGAGCTCTCCATGTCCTTCTCAAGAACTAGAAAGAAAAGAGGAAACGCAACTCAGATTCAGCAGAAGAAAAAAATATAAAGATTAAAAGAGAAATAAGTGGGGGAAAAGAGAAAAATAATAAACAAAGTGAAAATAAGAAAATGAAACCAAGGTTGCTTTCTGAAGTCAGGGAAAGTGAGTAACCGGGCTGGCTAGAAATTAAAGTGAGCATCGTGAATTACCAGTATTGAAAATGAGAAGGTTGGCATCACCAAGCAAAACACAGACTTTTAAGATGAGGGAGAACAGGCCGAGACTGGAGTGGACATATCGCCAAAGATTGTATTCAAGTGGTCAAGACGCACGAGAAGAATGCATCAGGGAAACACAAACTAAAACCACAAGGAGATGTCACCTCACACCCATTAGGACGGCTTCTATAAAAAACAAAAAACAAAAAGGACGAGTGCTGGTGAGCATGTGGAGAAACTGGAACCCCTGTGCACTGTCAAGGTGAAATGGGTTGGTTTGCATAAGAAATAGGATAGTGCTGCCTCAAAAACTTAGAAGTAGAATTACTGTATGATCGGGAAATGCTACTGGATATTTCCAAAGAAGCAAAAACATGGCCTTAAAAATGACTTGTCCCCCATGTTTACAGCAACATCACTCCCATGGCCAAGAGTGGGAGCCCCCCAGTGTCTGGAAGCAGATAAATGGATAAATCATACCATGTCAGCATGAAGTCGAGTGTTAAGAGAATTCTGGCACGTGCTCTGATCATGAATAAACCTTGAAGACACCGTGTGGAGTGAGATAAGCCAGACATACAGGACAATATTGCATGATACCGCTTACCTGCTATATCCAGAGTTGTCCAATTCATAGATTCAGAAAGCAGAGTGTTAGTCTCCAAGGGCTGGCAAGTGAGGGGCAGGGAGTTGCTTTCTAATCAGACTCAATTTTGATTTTACAAAACGAAATGCATTCTGGAGCAGGTTTGCATAACGATGTGAAAATATTTTAAACTTTTAATAGCCTTTAAAATGGTTGCCGTGGTAAATTTTGCATTATGTGTATTTTACAATAATTAAGAAATTTTAAGAAGTTGTTTATAATAAGAAAATATTCTGAACAACTTTTTGCCATTAAATTTGACAACTTTTGTGGGATGGACCAGTCCCCTGGAGGACAGAAACTACCAAAACCCAGTCATGAAGGAGGCAGCCTGGATGAGCCCAGTGTCTTAGTAAGACAATTGAATGTGTTGGTAAACACTCGGTTCCAAAAAACTATTAGGAACAGATGCTATGCTGGCAAGTTCTAGCAATGTTAAAGAAAGAAATAATTCTAATTCTACAGAAACTTAATAAGAGAGCTGGAAAGGGAGCAGCACCGTCCCTCTCAACTCATTCTATGAGGACAGCACTATCCTGATTTTTCTTAAAGATATATAAGAGAAAACTACAGATTTCACGAACATGAAAAAATGAGTATTTTAAACAAAATCTTAGCAATTAAATTCAACATTTAAAAATACATGATTACTAAATGGGGTTAATCTCAGCAATGCAAAGTGAGTTTAACACTCGGTAACCAGTCAGTGTGAAAACTAAAACTGAAAAGCCACATGAATATCTGCGTAAAAGAATAAAAAGCATTTCACAAAACCCAACACCCATTTTTTCATAAAATGCTTTTAGCAAACTAGGAGTAGGAGGCCACCTCCTCCCTGTGATGACTGACGTCTGTGAAGAAGTCAGAAAAGGTGGCATGGCAGTTACAGTGAAAGAGTAAATGCTTCCCCATGACAAACAGAAGTGACATGCGACATCACGACTTGCTGATTGGAAGATTAAAATGGCACAACCACTTTGGAAAATAATTGGTCTTTTTCTCAAAACGTTTAACCTGCTCTTACCTTCTGATCTAACTATCCACTCATAGGCATTTATCTGAAGGAAATACAAGTCTATACCCAGTATAAACTCTAGTACATAGATGACCCTAGATATGTCATTGGTAATAACCAGAAAGTAGAAACAGCTCACATGTTCATCAGTAGAATGATCCACAAACAAGCTCTCATGTCCATACTGGGGACCGCCACTTGGCAATGAAAATGAATGAACTGTTGATACATAAAACAGCTTTGATGGATCTCAAAATAATAAGGTTAACTGAAAAAGGCAAGAAAAAAAAAGAGTACCTAGCATATTATTCCATTTTTATAAATTCTACAGGAAATAAGCTGATCTCTAATCAGGACAGAATGCAGATCAGTGGTTCCCTGGGGCCTGTGGTCGTTGAAGAGGGGTCTGGGCAATTTGTAAAGGTTTGCGTTTCTAGCTGACGACCCACTTCCAAGGAGGAAACAAAGTCTTCTCTCCAGGTAGAGAAATGCAAAGAGGAATGGTCCTTTATTGGCATTGTATTTGCAAAAGCCCAAATTGTTCTTGGAAATGTATTGGAAACTGTGGTGTCAAGGTAAGTCCTCCAGTTTGGGAAATGGTGCTAACTGTCCCTGGTGAAGAGGACAGAGCAAGTGAGGATTAAAGTTGGGAGCTGTGACTTATCTTCTTCAATAGAAAAGTGACTTGAATTTCCAAAGTAAGCCTCTCACGTGAACAAGGACTTTGCCATCTGTAACAGGATGGCGCTTTATGAATTAGTATCTGCATCCAGAACTGAATCCAGGCTCCATCAGCCCCCACAGAGCACTGGGGGAGAAACCAGTATTGTTCCCCATGCTCAGTAAAAGCAGAAGATGGTTCTGAAATTGCCAGTCAGTGGGGAGAGGAACCTGCCAGCGCCAGCTAATGACTCTCTTCAACTGTGAAAAAATGTGGTTTAAGGGATCAGGGGGTGCAAACCAGAAAGTCCTGCTCCCACCCCCGATGTTGTGTAGGGTGCAGAATTTATCATTGCTGTGGCTATTTACATCACAATAGCATACAAATACAAACTCCTTGTAAATAATGAATCACATATGTTCACTGGAATCAGAACAGCATCTGTAGTTGCTCTAAGTACGGTAAAATGTCAAAGCACATTAACTATCACATTCGAGATCTAAATTGCTGCTCAGCCCGAACCAGAAGAACATTCCCCATGGAGCAATATTATCCTGAGCTCTGAAACGGAGAAGCTTTGCCTTCCTTCCAGTGTCCAATAATGCACTGAACACTCCTGGACACAGGAGATCCAAATAAATTGACCGTGTGATCCATGATTGGTTCCAATAGAATAGGGCCAGGGTCTTTAAGAAACTTCCAAGTTCTTAGATAACCTGAGCATCCATCATCAGAAAGATTGTCTAAGCTATAATAATGGCTGGGCTTGCATTTGCACTTTTTTGTATGCAACCAAAAATAATTCTTGAAGTAAGGATGGCATTAATGTCCGATGAGCTCTGTGTGGTGGAGTTGGCAGGTGGGAGGCTCCACGCTCCCTCTCTCTGTGTCCCGGCTTTACCTGACCTGACCAGACATTGCTCTGCTGGGGGAAGATTCCACCATCCTGACCAGATGGCTGGTCCTCTGTTTCATGGAAATTACTAATGTTTGATATATGGCTAACTATATCATATTTTATTGAAAAGAACTTGGTTAGCAAAAGTGGGGCACGCTGCTTTTCCTAACATACATGCGGGCAGGGCAAAGACGTTGAGGAACAGGAACATCCCCCCGCCCCCTTCTCCACTGAGTGGCTTTGGATAACTGTCTTATATGATACGATATGATAGAATGTACCATAATCAACATAATCCCTCAAATATTAACACTGGAATTGCCTTTATTGCCCCTGAAAATCAACATCCCTACCACAAAAGGCAGGACGGTCTGGGAACCTGCTCTGTCCTGCAGGGCTCCCTGCCCTTCAAGTGCCCATAGCTGTTTGTCCATCAGTCCCTTTGAAAAGCAAGGACGGGGGTCCCAGGAGGCCCCAATCTCTAATCATCATGACTGATGAAGTGGGTTCCTTCTCTTGTAGAACTCACGTTCTATGGGGAGAAAGGTAACCAATATGTGCACAAGTGTGACAATGACGCAAATACGGAAGGACAGGACACAGCATGCCGAGAATTCTGGGGGAGGGGTGAAGAGGAGGAGTGATTGCCAGGTGCTCTGGGAGGACCAATGCCGCCGTCCACCTGAAGTAACAGAGCGGTGGGTGAGCAGAGGCGGGGGTGGGGGGCGGAGAGGCAAAAGCGAGCCCCTCCTGGCATCTGGGTAGAATCTGTGACTCAACTCCAGCCGACACAACACGGGCTCAGTGACGGGATGCCAGCCCGTGCTTGTCTTTCATTACAGGAGAAGCCGTCTTAGCAGACATAAGCCAGAGATTCTCCTGCCAGCCTTGCAGAGCAACCAGCCCACTGTGCAGACCTGTGAGGGGACCACGTCCCGAAACTGTGGGGCTCTCACACGCTCAGACCGGCTCCTGGCCAATACCCAGCAAGAAAGCAGGGACCCCTGTTCTGCTACTGCAAAAGGCCTGAATTCTACCAACAGCCGTGCGAGCTTGGGAGAGGATCGTGAGATGAGGGACCAGGCAGAGAACTTGCCAAGGGGTGGGCAAAAAGCAGTGTGTGACCCTTGGCTTGACACTCACCTCAAAAGTATAAAACCCTGAATTTCACAGTGAAATTGTGAAATTTGGAAGAAAAATGTCAGCAGGCTGTGGTTTGTCCCTCCACATGCCTTCTACCTTAGGGGCTCAGTTCACCTGTGCCCAAAGTCCTGCAGAAAACACCAAGATTAACCCTTAGAGAGCCTATGGCCTTGTAGGAGAGAGAAGTCTGTACGTGAATCACAATGATGTAAGGCAGAAATTCAGAAGCACCCTAAAGAATGAAGCGTTATGGGGCATGAGGATAGGAGGGGAGCCCCCAATAGGCTGGCAGAGGAGATGCTCGTTCTGACCCCTAGGAGCATGTGCTCTGTTGAACCACGAGGAAAGGAAGCCCTTTGGAACACTTTTGTTTTCTGGAAGTCCTGATTTACGTCAAAGATGCATAGTTTTCAAGACCACATGCATCCTACTTCATGAGCCTTCCTGCAAGTACTCTTATCTGACGAGGTGAAGCTCTGGGCATTGAAACAGCTTGGCCACCCTTCCAAGATAAGAGGGCTACAGGGGCAAACCCAGCCCTGGAAGCCCAGAATGGCTGTGGGAGCAGAGGCCCCACACGGACATGTCCTGTAGTAGGGTGCACCCTCTGAGTGGTGGTGGCAGTGCCTTGACAAGGAGAAAAGTGCTGGAAATGAAGGGAAAACTGGGCTGTAATGCCCGCTGGAAACAGCAGCCTGCGGACTCTCCCCGTGAGGGTGGCTGGCCTCTTGCTTCCTTCTCCCTCAGTGATATCATAGCAGCTAGTGGCAAGCTGTCAATTTCATGGATTGGTGAGTGCATATGTTAAGGTGATGCAACACACCCTCCTTTAACAAGCTGCTCAGGGGCCAGGGTGGCTGTGTGTGCCATGCTCCCTCCTCCTTTGCTCTGCAAGGCAGCTTTCTCTGGGAGCTCCCTGGGTGCCAGCGTGCAGGGATGAGGTCCTGGTGTGAACCTCCACTTCTGAGCCAAACAGCTACCTATTCGCTGAGGTGGGACCAAGAGTAATTCCTTACAGCATAATTTGATGCCTCTTGCTGCATTAGACTCGGCCACTCGGGATACAAACGTGCTTGAGCAACAGGCTGTGCCTACAGCAATAGCCCAAAAGACCTTCGGCTGATTCTGCTCTCCCAAGCATCTTTCCAAGTACTAACCTTGATGATTCAGATCAGCTGTGGTCACAGAGATGCTAGTAGTCATGTATCTGTGAATTTCGCAGGCTTTTGTTTTAATGTAAAATCTCAGTGTTTTTCCTCATGCTTCTCTGCAGACTCTGTACCACATAAGACTATTGCCTGGAAAATGTAAGATTCAAGCATGCCTGGTACTGCTCCTGGCTCAAGCATGAACTGGAAAGATTAAGCAGTTTTGGTCTTTAATTTGTTTTCTGGGAAGGTCTTTATTTTTTTTATTGTTTTTATTATTAAATCATAGCTGTGTACATTAGTGCAATCAAGGGGTACAATGTTCTGGTTTCATATACGATCTGAACTATTTTCATCAAACTGATCAACATAGCCTTCATGGCATTTTCTTAGTTATTGTATGAAGACATTTGTATCCTGCATTTAGTAAGGTTCGCCTGAACCCTTCTAAGATGCACCGTAGCTGTGGCCCCACCATGCTCTGGGAAGAGGTGTTCGTTGGCATTATGCAGAGGTGTTCAGCCTTCGACAACAGAGTATTCTGCAGCTCGTTCTGACCCCTAAGCGCATGTGCTCTGTTGAACTACGAGAAAAGGAAGCCCTTTGGGAAGAGCTGAGCTTTTCCACATTCACTGCTGGGGAGGTAAGAAACTCAGAAATCTAGAGCCTTAGAGAGCACGAGGAAATGCCATGCTCCTACTTGGGGTAGGGATTAAAGAACGTCCCCCAGACCGTGCTCTTCAATGAGACCCTTAGTGGCTCAGGTCATGTGCTCCTTGTGCCTCCTTCTCTCCCCAGAACGGATTTCTCAGCCTTAGAACTACTTAGACATTGAGCTGTCCTGGGACTCAGAGGGTATCTGGCAGCACCCTGCCTTCTACCCTCAGCTGCCAGAGCACCCTCCCCACCAGTGACAGTCAAATGTCTACAGACATTGTCTCATATGCCCCCAGTTGGGAACCGCTGCTCTGGAACACCAGCCACAGCATAATTGTGAAGAGCAGGACAAAGACAGCAGCTGCCATTCATGGGGCACTTCCAGTTTCTATAATCATTAAACCAGCCCATACTATTTAACAGCTGGTACCATGATTATTCCCCCTTCACACGTGGGGAAACTCAGGTGCAGGGACGTTTAGCAACTTCATTAGGCAAACTGCCAATGGGACCTAAACTCGGAATGCCAGCACCTACACACCACATTATGCTACAACTTGTCATAGACACTCACACGTGCAAACTGGAGAACACACCAAGTGCTCCCTGCTGTTGGGCACACGATGCTAGGAATGTGGTTGGTGCTTCACAGAGGTTTACAAAGTAAGAATGTAAATGACAAAGTCCATTAGAAGCTGCGGCATCTGATAGAGCTCGTGCATTATATTTAAAACTGCATTGAGAGTATTCACTGTCCTTCCCGAGGCAGAGACCCTGTTACACTGCTGGCCATTCTCCTCTGCCTGACTTGTGGGGCTCTCATCCCCTATAGTGGGGTCCCATCACCTATAGGGGCTCTCATCCCCTTTGGGGGCTCTCATCACCCTTGGGGGGCTCTCATCCCCTGTGGGGCTCTCATCCCCTATGTGGGACTCTGGTGGTGGCACTGGAGATGGAAATGTGCTCCCATCTCAGCCTGGGCCAGGAGCAAGCGACACCTTCTCCAGACCACGCTCTCCACCACACAGTCCTGCGGTCTTTGGAGATCTGTGGAAGGGGGAAGAGGCTGCTTCCTGGGGAGATGACCGCAGGGCAGTAGGGTGGAGAGAAGCCACTTCTGACCTCCGGCCAGGGTCCCGGTTCCCCAATTACAAAGCCATTGCTTTGGCATGGAGCTTTATGTTTCCCTCTGAGATACAATCGTGCAATTGGGCAGTTATTCTTATTGGCTATGTTAGTCAGAGTTCTCTGGTACACGCCTGCATGTGGCAGGGTGGTGTACACAGGTGCACATATATGTATGTGTGTGGATGACATGGATGGAGACACAGAGAGACACACGTGCAGATTTGTTTTAAAGAACTATCTGATGCAGTCATGGGGCTGGCGAGTCTGTAGTCCCTGGGCAAACTCCATCCCACACTGGGGATTCAGGTGAGATTTCACGTCGCCTTCGTAAGTCCAAATCTTCAGGGCAGCAGACTGGAAACATGGGCAGGGTCTCTCTGTTGCAATCTCGAGGCCAAATTTCTTCTTTGGGAAACTCAATTTTTTATCTTAGGGCTATTGATTAATTGGGTGAGGCCCACACACATTGTGTAGGGAGATCTGCCTTACTTAGCCTTCCAATCTAAATGTTCATTACTTCCACAGAACACCTTCACAGCCAACACTTAGATTAGGGTTCAGCCAAGCCTCTGGGCACCACAACTGAGCCAAGTTCACGTGTAAAATTGACCAGCGCGTCAGACACCACAGCGGATCAGACTGGCCAGGGGCAAGTGTGAGAGTTCCCAGAACAGGAAACCCCTGGGCCCTGTGCGGGGGGACTGGAACCTCTGAGACCAGGGGGACAAGTTGAAGGGCAAGGAGGCTGACCACAAGTTACATCCTTTACTCATTTCATAGGGTCAACATTCTGCTTTGTACACAGGAAGGCATTTCCACATCACGAGAAGAATGAAATAAACCTACTTTGTAGATGCTTCGGGAACTCTGCTCCAGAGCCACTGCAGCCCCAACTAGGGGCCTGGGAAAGTCTGCAGATCCCGGGCAAGCTGCTCTGCGTATGGTGCTGGTTTAAACTGTGCTGCCTCTGGGGCAGGAGACTCCACTGTGAACCTGGAGCGCCTCGTCAGTCACACCAGCAAGAAAGTAAGCTTTCCTAGTCACAACAGGACATGGAGAAAGAGCAACCTGAAGAAGTTTCTATTGGCCAAAGACAGAAATTGCAAGCGCTATCAGAATCAGACCACAGCAAACTGGAAATGCATTGTATCTACTAAAATTCACGAGTTGGTCACAATGAGGCAAACAAACAGCAACAGCAATGCCACCGACTGTGCTTTCTCGAAAGGAAAGAAACCAATTCCTTGCTGTGGGAACTGTTAAAGAAAGGGAAAGCATTAAGCACATATTGCCCTCTCCTGTACCCACTGTGCTACCACATCACCTGCAGCCCGCAAAGAGAAGAGTTTTTCTTTATATATGTTCTCAGTGGAGAACATGAAGGGCAGAGAATAACCCTTTACAATCTCTAATGAAATAAGAAATATTGACCTGAGAACTGTGGCTGGTAAGAACTGCTAACATAACAGAAGGAGATGGAAAAACACAGCACCTCCCGGAGCACAGCACAGCAAAGAAGAGGAAAGGGAAAAAATATATATACACACACACACAGGAGGGGGGCACCAAATATGTATGCACATTTTAAGAATGGAAAAACAGTACTACAATTACAATACTCGAGTCCCATCTGAGTTCCACAATTACAAGAGGTGCTCAGCATGACCAGGACTCATCTTTTCTTAGGGATATATATTGAGTATGACGCACCAGAGTAAGCCCTGTCTGCATTCAGGGAGGCAAAAGAAGACAAAGATTTTTAAAGGAAAACTGAGGAGGACTACAGAATTGTTTCAAAATAATTATTCTTAGCTACAAAGGTCAATAACAAGGGTGACATCAGTCTGGGGCTGAACAGGCGTGTCTGGGAAGATGCCCCAGCAGGTGCCTTTATCAGGTAAGGTCGTGGCTGCCTTTGTGCAAGGTTGTGCTTTTTTGCAGAATATTTTTTAGTATCAGGCATATAAGCATGAGAACCCTCTCTTTCCAGCTCTCCCCAATCCATTTGTTGGGGTTTACTTAACATTCTCAACTCCATCTGAATCTAACACCGCTCACATCTGTACGTTCCTGACTCTTGCAACAATATGAATGGACCTGGAGGGCATCTGGCTCAGTGAAATAACCCAGCTACAGAAATGCAAATACTGCATTATCTCCCCTGTATGCAGAATAGAAAAACCATTGAATATGTGAGACAGAAAGCAGAGTGGCGGCTCCCAGGGGCAGGAGGACACGGGGAGTTATAACACTTGCAGCTGTGTAGGGCGAGTGAGTCTAGAAATCCAGTGTGCAGAGTGAGGATATGGTTAATGATATCATACTGTACACTGGAAATCTGACAAGAGGGCAGATTTTAGGTATTCTTATCACAAAAAGGCAAAAGTGGAAGGTGACATAGGTTAATTTGCTTCACTGTAGCACCAATGTCACTATGTCTGTCTATATCAAAACAGCATCTTCCTCTTAAATACGTATTATTTTAAAATACTTACTTGTAAATAAGTTGCAAAGACTTTTTAATCTCAAGATAATATTCACAGAATTGTTCCTAAAATTATAAATTGTTGTACAAATGTAAGGTATTGCCATCATATTAATGACAAGTTTCTGCAAAAGGCTAATCTATGAATAATTGTTTCAGTTTCTTAAAACAGAACAAATTTCAATCTAGAAAAAGTGAGATTAGAAGAGTTCCTGGGTCAGTTTTGAGGTCCCCAGTTTTGATGGCTTCCGCTTTAGCTACCTGGCCCTGAGACAAGATCTTTTCACATCTAGATTCTCCTACTTTCAAATTCCTAACACTGGAGGTTTGTCCTGACATTGGACAAATCTGACCAGTTCCTAACACTGGAGGTTTGTTCTGAGAATTATGTAAGATCACATATAAGCAAATATCTGGAGCTTGGCACAGCAATGGAACCTGCACATACTTTAACATAAAAATGAAGTTCCGCTCAGCTCTTCAGGGATGTGTCCTGGGGAGGAGGAGGCTGGGATCTACTAACACCTGCACACTTGGCGTGGATGTTGGCATAACAGCAGCACATGACTGCTGTCCAGAGTGAGCAGAAGGAACCGACCAGATTGACCCGACATGTCGATCGTGGCCCTGTGCAATTTGGAAACCCATTTTCTTTAACATCATTTTCAATTGACCAATGCATACCTTTATGGGGTCCAACGTGCTGTTTTGATATAATGCAGATGAGTTTAATGATTAAATCAAACAAATTAACATATCCATCACCTTGCTTACCTATCATTTTTTTGTGTGGTGAAACTTGAAATTTGCTATCTTAGTTGTTTGGAAATATACAATTATTATTATTGGTTACAGTCACCTTGCTGTGCAGTGGGACTCAGAACTTACTTCTGTTTAGCTGAAATTCTGTGCCCTTTGACCACCATCTCCCCATACCCCGACCCTCTCTCAGCCTCTCGTGACCAATTCCCCACCTTGCTTCTGGGAGTTCAAGGGTTTTAGGTCCCACATACGAGCACAGCCAGGCAGCGTCTGCCCTTCTGGGCCCGGTCTCCACACCTGAAAAACACAGCTGCCCTATGACCAGCAGCCCCACCTTTAGGGATGTGTCCACAGGAGCGAGGTCAGTGTGGCGAGGGATCTCTGCACCACCGTGACTGCCGCAGCACAACTCAGGGTCCAGGCACGGAATGGATCTAAACTCCCCTCAACAGAAAAGGGGAAATAGAAAGTCATCTTTGAGAATGAATTATGTTTTGCTTTTGTTTTTATTTTCTCCTTATAGGAAGGCATCACTATCTGGAAATGAGAGCAAGGTAGAAAAGGGGGTACAGTGTGGGCTCAGCTCTCCGTCCAGGTGGGGTGTTAAGAGCTGGTGACTGGGGGACTCGAGAGCTGAGGACTCAGGGAACTGTTCAGCACTGGGGTTGGAGAAGGCTCCAGGAAGCTTCTGTGACCTCTGAAAGACACCAGATGCCCCAGGAGCGCCATCGGGGGCTTTGCTGGGCTCCAGAGAGAAGATGAAGCCCTCAGGAGGCTGTTACTGACTATCTGGGGTGCTCCGTGGGGAGTGCCCAGCCCTGGCTCTACCTCTGAACTTGACTGCAACCAAGCATGTTGCTCCTTCCATCACCCCGGGTTGTTTTTCTTAATATTTTTCATTTTCAACCTCCCCTTAGTATTCTGTGACTTCACGAATCATCTCACAAACACACCAGTGCAGAGCAAGATTCCACCCCTGTCCTGGAGCCTCCCGACAGGGCAGAGACTGCACCATCACACCTGCCAAACCAGGGCCCAGAAGGACGGCGCACCATCAGGAGGGCCAGCACAGCCAGGCTTCCTCAAGTAAACAAATGCTTGTAATAACATTGCAGAATCATTCCTCACACCTTTTATTCTTTCATTAAAAATACAATAGAAAAATGTGTGGCTTTTATACTGTCTCCAAGGAACAGACACGTGGGCTTCTCCTTAATAGCTGCCCCAATCTTCCAACAACTTGCATTTCAGGCAGGTGGTCGATTGGCAGTCAAAGTAGAATCCAGGCTAAAAAGAATCAACTACTTTTTTGACATTTTTCTTTGATTATAGAATTCAGAGACTAGATCTTCAATATTTTATGAATATAGGTAACAGCTCCACTTCATTTTATTTAATGTTCATAATGATAATGTCAAGAGAAGAGCGAGGCCTCTATTTCTGTGACCTGAGTGTGAAATCATGTGTGCCAGCCTGGTCCCTCAACTCCCTCATGCAGAGAGAGGGCACATCCCTGGCCCCCGGCCCCTAGGTGCAGCCACATCACTGCAGCTGAGCCCCAAACCCCGGACAGCGGGTGCCCTCCACTCACGTCAGAGGCACAGGACCACCTCCCACCAGGCCCCTCCGTCATTGTCCTCTCTGTCATCACTTTGGAAGCCTTTGTCCTCTGAAGATGGTGGACCCTCAAGACAGCTCCTGTCCCTCAGTCACTGCAGGGGGGATGCTGCGTGCTAAGTGCACATCCTGATAAGAAATAAATCTCAACTGTTTGGCAGTCAGGGAAGGGTTAGGGCTGCCTTCACTTACCTGTACTAGTGCTGTGGACTACAATGAGTATGATTTGGAAATATGGTCTAATTTTGTTTTGAAAGCTTCAGACAGAGCTGCCTGGAAGAGTGGGAATCTCCTGAATTTTGAATGCAGACAGGACAAGGCCCCAGGTGCTAGTTTTGGGAAAGTGACTTGAGCTCAATACTTCTATGTGGCTGCAAGGATAATGGTGACCTTTGCTTGAGACGTGCCATGTAAAAAACGGTGGTGGGATGCCCACGAAGTGCTTTCTGCAGCCCCTGTATTCTGCAGGTGGAAAATGAATCTTACTTCTATTGCCTTTCACTTTCCTGCCAGAGAAAGTATGTTTTCTGAAATGGACATCAGCAATGTCACCAGTGCAGCTCTGGTATTTGAATAATTCTCCTGTATTTTAGGAACACAGAAGGTCTTCAGAGCATCTCTGCAATGCTCCCTTCCCGTGACTCACTTTCCTGCCCTTTTTCCTAGGATAAATACCAGTCATTCTTCAAATCCTGCTTTGGACACCACAGTCCTTCTTGACCCATGAGATCCATGCTGGCCAGGTCCCATCTGCTCCAACAGCAGTCTCCCTCCCGGGGGTTTGCACCAGTGCTGTAGTCGCCCATCAGCAGTGTAAACCCCTGAGCTGAACTACAAGGGTAAGAGCCCTGTCTGCCGGCATCGTCCCATCATCCCAGCCCCTTCCTCTTGGGCACAGGTTAGGACCAGCTGAGTCATGGAGGTCCATTTGGTACACTCTATTCCTTCACACGTGTGAGCAGCAGGGAATCCTGTAACACTAAATTCTCTCACACACAGTCTTCTAGAATCATCTAAATAATGATTCTGAGGCATTGTCTACAGTACTAAAGGGTGTGTGTGTTGAAGCTGTTAAAAGTGGCAGAAGGCGTTGCTGGATTTCTTTGTGAAGCGCAAAGCCAGCCACTTCCATTTCCGTCCACATTATGAGTTTCCCGTGCTGGACGCTTCTTGAAATTCCAACAGAAAAATCTAACTGGGTTTCTCTTATTTTGTACAAACTGTGTCTGACCATTCATGTATGCGCTAGAGGAGGCAGCAAAGCAATTGCTTTCAGAACAATATATTCAAATGTAGAGACCAACTGCTAAAACTCTTATGGCTGAGCACCTAAAATCCTTCCTCCTGTAAAAGAATCAGGATGAGATTTCAGAACACAATAAAGAACGATTTCTTCAGAATCCACGTTGAGAGTAATCTTCAAGTTAAAAGCTTCAAGGATGTCTAAGTCCCCTTGCAGGAAGGTGTCCCAAGTAATTGGTACCAAATCATAAGAGCATGGGAAGAAGTTGGCTTCATCATTTAAAACATTGCACAGTCAGCCTGGCATCAGCGATGGGTACAATGTGGCCCATCCCCTGGGACCTCACCTGCGTCCCCTGGGACCTCGCCTGCCTCCCCTGGGACATCAAAGGCATCCTCTGTGTCACGAGGAGTTGCTAAGGCAACAACAATTCAGAGCTAAGAGGCCTCAGGACTCTCAAGGACATTGCCACTGTTGAGTGTAGCATAGGTATTGCCATGAAGATCTGATTTCTCTCCTAAGACTACTCAGAGTGGGGACAAAGGCACCCAGCAGGGGGGCACGTGCTCAAAGCTGTGTACCACTTCTCAGCACGTACTCACTGCCACTCCTCCATCTGGAGCGTCGACGCCACATTCCTTACTGTCAAGAAAAGCAAATTAAATCAAATGACACAGGCCCTACATGTGGAAGGGCGCTGATGGGGCTAAACCCTCCACAGCTGGTGCTCCCCAGGCGCAGGAGCTGGGGACCAGGAGGCGATGCCACCAGCTGGGGCTAAAAATACAGCAGGCATTTGTGCACCAGCACTCCCCAAGTGTTGCACACCAAACTTGTAACCGCCCCTTGCATAGAGGCAGCCAGATGTCCACACAGCTGACTCACAAATGCGTCTCTGAAGTACATTCTCAGCGTGCACTGTGACTGAGGGCAGCAGGAAGGCACCAAGCTCGTCTGTCAACCTGTCAGACTGCCATCATGAATCTCTGTCATCTCTGGCCTCTGGGTCATTTACACACATCTTCAGAACTATTTAGTAAGTGGCTCCATCGTGTGAGTGACTGACAGGCATGCACGTGGATGTAGAGACAGCTGGGAGAAGAGGGGACGTGTGTTTCTGCACCTCGTCCGCAGAGGCGCTGACCGCTCTTTGTCCCAGATGAGCTGTTCAAGCAGCCTTGGAAGGGAGAGAAACTGTCTCACTCCCGAGCACAGGGCAGCCTGCTCACTGCCCAGATAACAGGGGTGGTCTCTTTCCTTCCTTCAAGAGAGCAGATGGTTCACCTTCTTCCACACTTAAAAGTTTGATACCAATGAAATTTCTTGACTATAAACACTAATTCTTGTTTGTATGTCTCTCAGGGTGGAGATTAGTGATTTCTATTAGTCGCTGCACTCACTTTGGTAAGGTTGGATATCGAGGCAACTGGGGAGCGTGCTGTGATCACGCAGACCTTAGGACATAATCAATACATCCACTGGATCCCTTGAACAGGTGGGCACACGGGTATGTGTCTAAGTTTCATGTCTTTGTCCTCATTTACATGTACAATATTTATTCACAAAATCTGCCTAAACATTTTTTCAAATAGAATGAATGGATTTACAATACAAAACAATCTTTCAATCAGTAAAAAGCTGACAAGGGGCCTAAGAACTTGCAAAAAAGTTAGGGAACTGATTCAAGAGCCCATTCGCTTGCAACGTTTCAAACACTAGCTGTACAAGTACAGGCTCAATCTTGAGTGGACCTGTGACTGTGACACATGGACGTACTGGGCACAGTTTCTGAGAACTAAGCAGAACTTTCTCCCCTTGCTGTGTTCAGGGACAGGCTGTAATGTGAACAAGGACGCATATCATCATAAGTAAATTACAGTAGAGACACATAGTCCCAATTGGGGAAGAATTTTCCAGCTTCTGGAACTGACTATACCTTTTGCAAGTGGGGAAACTGCAACAGTTCTTGTGAACATAAAAACTGACACAAAATCCAGGTTTTCTGTGCCCGGTGGCCTAGCTACTTCTCCACACGGTGCCATGGTCCCTCTTGCACAATAGCTATTGTTCTCTTCAAACGCACTTCAGCATCCATTTTATTCTTTTTATTCCGTACTTCCAAGGAGCTGCTCTGCTTCCCAGCTGAACACAGAGCTGGGAACAACGAGTGGAGCTCATATAGGGTTTGGGATTAATTGCTACAGTGGGTATGTGGAAAGTAATTGATTTCCATACTCAGTCTCAGCTTAATTTAAGAATCACTTATAGACTTTATTTTATGGGTGAGATGCTGGGCCAAGCCCTGTGTGTTCTGGGACACAATAGCCAAAAGCGGGCAGGGCGGTGCCTGCCGAGGGCTAACTCCACCGAATGCGTGATGACCAGCCTTCCTCTCTGAATTCTACACTAATGACACAAACGCTCCAGGGCTTTACTGAGCTGCCGCACGAGGGCGATAAGCCACTTCCTCTCACTTCTCCTTAAAAATGAGTCTGAGCTTTGTAACGCTCCTAAAAGCAAAGGTATGTATCAGACAGTCGGTTTGACATTTTAACAGCCTTGTAAAAGGGTAACACCAGGTACGAATCATGGGCTACTGGGGAGCAAAACCCCAAACTTGGCAGTTGCCCCTTTGATGGCCGTTTGATGGCCGAGCTGGTCTGGCGAGGGGGGATCAGGGTGTGGGTCCAACCCGAGTCCCCAGCGGATGCTCAATCTCCTTCTGCCCTCAGCTGTGTGACCTATGGTGGCTTGCGACAGCTCTTTGGGCCTCCTCCCACCACAGACCCGGGTGCCACACTGTGCAGAGAGGGCTGGGACTCCCTGACCGCTGGTCCTGCTGAGCCCTGGCTAAGCCCCCCAACCCCTGTGCTGACAGCCCTTCCCCTTCTCTGCACTTAGCTTCTGGTGTCCCTGGGTGGCCTCTGTCAGTTCCCTGTCCCCTGCCCAGCAGGCACCTCCTTCCTTCACGGGAGCCCTTCCCAGGAAACAATCACTCCCCCAAGCTTCGCCCTCCTGCAGAGACAGGTCCTGTGCCATCTGGGGCTACATCCCCCATAAACACCCAGTCTGCGGGGCCTGAGGCTGCTCCATGGCCCCTGTTGAGTACAAGGGCGCATCCGGGAAGAATGGGTCTGTCCTAACTACCTGTCCACAAGGGTATGTCAGAAGGGGGCTGTCATCCACCCGGCCCCTGGGTGCAGTGCTGCCACCTCAGGGCCTCTGCACACACCCAGGCCCACCTCACTGTGGCCCCCACTGACAACGATCCTGCCTGTCAAACAGCAAGGCTCGCTCACGCCGACCTGGGTGGAGAAGCTCACGTTTATCACACATTTCCCCTGCAGAACCAACATGACCTGTTCCTACAGCCATTTATAAACATGGACCTTGAGAACACATGGAGTCAAGGTAAATCTGGGGTACCCATCCCTGGAGGGGAGCTGGGGGCCATGCCCAAGACCAGCACCCCAGCTCCCTCACACACACCACGGGGGCTTCCGGGATCATCCTGCAGATCCGAGGGAGCTGGAGGAGACGGAGGAGACCGTAGGGCAGGGCTGTGGTGTTGGGCGGGAGGCCTGCCCCTCGGGAGGAGCTGGCCGGGACCAGGGGTGGGCGAAGGTGGGTCAGAGAAGAAAAGCAAACCAGAGGCTTCCAAAGGAAAAGCCGGTGGGACTCAGAAGTCACAGGGACTGGTTTTTATCTGGAATGTGAGGCAGAGAGATCTCCTAGAAGCCAGGAGATCATTTGTTTAAATGGTACCCAGACTTTGTCTAATCTAGATGGAGAGATACAGAATTGTGATAGAGAAAAAGTCCATGGCCTGGTGTGGTGGCTCCGCCTGTGATCCCAGAACTCCAGGAGGCTGAGGCGGGTGGTTTGTTTGAGCTCAGGAGTTCAAAACCAGCCTGTGCATCAGCAAAACTCCATCTGCCAAAAATAGAAAAATTAGCTGGCCATTGTGACCGGCACCTATAGTCCCTGCTCCTTGGGAGGCTCAGAGCCTGGGAATCTGAGGTCTTTTATCCCCCAGAGCCTGGGAGTCTGAGGTCACTATGAGCTATGACATCACGGCACTCCAGCCTGGGCAACGGAGTGAGACCATCTCAAAAAAGAAAGGAGGGAGAGAAGGAAGGAACACAGGAAGGAAGGAGAGGGGAGAGAAGCCCATACACACATCCCTAGAGAGGGGAGATAGGCTGTCTGTCCCACAGAAGGTGCCAGGGGCTGGGCAGGGACCAGGGGAGTGAGGGGAATGTGTGGGCTGGAACAGGCTGGGCTGAATAACAGGTGCAGCGGCCCGAGGTCTGTCCATATTGTCTGGTTTCTTGCCCTGGATGATTAGGTGGCTACTGGTTTGGAGTGTGAGATCCCCAGAAAAGGCAATGGGGCATCGCCTCTGGCTCGGTCAGTTTACATTGGGTAGGTGTGCTCCTGGGCACATCACTTTCTCCAGGGACCAGCTAAGCCTAGGAGGGGCTAGTCCCCCAGTCAGCAAGGCCTCTGATGCTCAAGAATCAGAAAATAAAAGAATTGGTTAACATAAAAGTCTACCAAGAGGCTTCCGTCAGAAGCCCTCACTGGTGCCCATCGGCTAGCTCATATCTCCCAAGTGGCCATAACTAGCCCTTGGTAACAGACGCTCATGGAGTCTGCTCCGAGCTCACAATTCAGTTGTTAAGGTAAGAGATAAATCAATACAAAAAAAAGATGACAGGTTGAATTTGCAAATTTGGGTTGTTTTCTCCATTGGCAAACTGCACAGAAAGCAAGGCCGGCCTCATAGTTTAATCAATAGTTTTTTCTTCTTTTTTCTAATTAAGTCATATACACATCGATCATGTATACATTAATGCCTTTAGGGGATACAATGTACCAGTTTTATATACAATTTAGAAGGCTTACAACCAAACTCGCAGGGCCACATGCACATAGTGGCCCTGGGAACAGATTTTCTGGCCATCAGTGTGTCTGTGCTCTTGGGTCCAGGGCCCCTGCACTTCCCCGAATCCCCCATGTAACAAGATGTGGACAGAGAGGACATCGTTCTTGTCACCTCCCCTGGATGGGCACTAACCTGTTTACCCACCATGCCATTGCATGACGTAATGCACGTTATGAATTGCGGGATAGCTGTGATCATGATGTGTATATTCCATATTAGCTCGTATGGGAGAGAGTCTCTGAGGAATAGTCCCCAAAGTGAGTTGCTGGCAGAAGCAGGATGCATTTTACTTTTGGAGAGCTTAAAATGAATAACCTTCCCAAAGGTTGTAATGATTTGCACTCACATAAACTGTGCATGAGTTCATTTATCTCTGAACACTTTCAAACATTCTATCAAAAATTCAAATATAGAAAATGGCAGAAGGCTGTTTTTCTGCATCTTTCCAAGTATCTGGGGAAGTGTCTTTATCTCTGAGTAGTTTATCACTTCATTTCTTTGTGATTTTCTGTTTCAGTCTTCAGCCTACTTTTCCACTGGGATCTGACGCTTTCCTTCTGCTTGTAAGATCTCTTAATCTATGAACAGCGTGGCAAACAGTTTCATAAAGAATATTGCTTGAAAAATTTCAACCTCTCTTCATGATGGCTTTTTTTTAACTTGCTTCCCCAAAAAAGCCTTTCTTATTCCCAGATGACCAATTGTGAATATGATTTTTATAATCTTACTTTCTTGTATTCAGATCTTTAAACCATCTGGAAGGTGTTCTCTTTATGGCGTGAAGCAGGTGTCTGAATCAATTTTCCTCTTGATTTCTCCTCAGCACTGTGTATTGTCTAGTTCCTCCTCTCTGCACTACCCGGAGGACAACTGGTCACAGAGTAACATCAAGGCACTAGTGGGCCTCGGAGGGAGGCCTGTGGCATTAGCCCAGTTGCCTATCCCTGAACAGTACTGCATTTACTAGTTGTTATTCCTAGAAGCATTTGCCTGTCATTGTCATACTGTTAATTGTTCAGCCTGGGAGTGCACAGTGCTTGGCACAGAACATTTCCTGAGCTCTCTGTGCTGGTGGCTATTTTTAACTGGTTTCATCTCCCAACAAACAGTTCAGGTGGATGCTCATATTGTTTTATGAATGAGGGAACAGAAACACAGGTGGATTAGAAAACTTGCCCCAGGCTCCAGGTGTCATATGGGGTGGAGCCTCAGGTTGGCCTTGGACCACCCGTCCCCTAGTTCACCTGCTACTCGCTAACCTGCCCTGTGTGAGTTCCTGGTCAGAGGCATCATAGCGCTCGATAAGTGGGGAGATTCTGATTCACTAAAATGTGTGGGAGGTTCTTAATTGACTTGTCTTATAAAAATTATTTCCCAGAGAAATCAAGTTGTTTCTACTCCTATGGAAAATATTACTAAAATTTGTTATCTTGTGAAATAGATGTGACTCCACTGTTTGTGGATTAATTGAAGATCTTAACTTTTTCACATACTGTGTGGCTTCAGGGAAGTTACTTAACTTCTCCATGACTAAGTTTCCTTTTCTGTAAGACAGAAAAAATGATAAGCTTATGAAATAGGCTCTTTCATAAGGGTCAAGTGAGTAAATCCTTTAAAAGTTTGGCAAAGTGAGAACTACGTAGTGAATGCTCACTGCACAGAGCACAGAATGAACTCTGGATTCCAGCACGCGGTGTCAAGGTCATGGTCATTACTGCCTACCGTGCCGTGCCTGTAACACCTGTGCCAGGCACCTCCACTGCTCACTGTCAATGAGAAGGAAATTGGTTCAGAGAGTTAATAATCTGCTGTTGTCACGAACCTGTTATTATGCGAAGGGAATAGAAATACCAATTTTTCCCCTAGTCCTGTAGTCTGAGAGGCTACAGCTGCCAAAGGTGTCACACCTGTACTTTTTCAAGGACCTGATCGATGCTCCCTAGAAAGACGAAAGGGGTCCTTATCATATTTACTTGAATGATTTGGGTTTGCTTGCTGTTGGGATTAGCTCTCCCATCCTAATCATTTAGCTAGTGTGGAAGGGCTGCTTGGCTACCGTCTAGCTGCCTTAGGGGAGCTGGTGACCAGGCTGCAGACCCCTGCAGGCCACAGGCCAGTCAGGTCCAGGATCCGGACGTGGAAGGTGGTGTTTCTCCCATGGGGCAACTGAGAGATCAGCCCCCACCTGGAGGAGGGTGCTGTCTCTTTCCAGCCTCTCCAGGATGTCAGCTGGCCTGAGGCCACTGGGGCCAAAGGTCTGGGCTTCTCCTCCTCTTGAGAAGAGTCCCCACTGCCCAGCTCCCCTGCAGAGGCTCTGGGACCTTCGTGGACCCCTGCACGTGGCCGAGCTCCTTGTTCTCTGTCTTGTCCCCCACCCCTACCCCCTCAGTGTCTTCTCACCTCAGGTCTCCCCAGATTCCCCGCCTCTGCCCCCCACTTCTCCCTTGCCCCCAGCAGAGATGGGGGCCTGCTCTGTTCTGCAATGCGAGCATCTCAGACCCTGCCGGCAACCACACCAGGAGAAGAACTTTCTGTGGAGGCAAAGGCCTGGCATGCCTGCCAACCTCAGAGTCCCCCAACCGAGGCGTGGGATAACAGGGAGGGTGAGCCAGAGTGAAGCCAAGGGTAGGGAGACCCCTTCCAGAACCACTTCTTTATCTCACATGAAGTCTAGAATAAAACACCATAAAACACCTCTCTCCAGGGGCTCTGCCCTGCGTGTGCAGAGACATGAGAAATTCGTCTGTTTTCTGAGCCACAGTGGGGCCATGTGTGTGAGGCCAGTGCTGAGTGAACACCCCCTCCCCACCCACCCTGCCTGGAGTTACAGCCGGTGCCGTCCTCGTGAAGAGACCAAGGGACCCCTCGACCAGGCTGGCTCCCCTATTTCCCAAGTGGCACAAATCTCATTAACCCCCTCCCTCAACAACAACTGAGGCGCCACACTTCTGAAAGACCACTTCCACTACAAAGAATGCTGGATTTCTTATTATCAACAGGATTTGTTTATTTTGGCTGTCCATAATCTGATTTAACATACATTTTTTCCCCTCTTTCCTGAGGAACAATTTGGTCCACTCTGTTTCATTGTACTCTGACTTCTGAAAGGCCGAGAGCCAAGATAGAGCTTTTCATACAGTCTTCACAGGTCCAGAACTGCAGGCTCATCTCAGCGAGTTCCCCGGTGGGGAATAGGAACGTTCAATTCCAAAACATGTTTTTTCATGGTTTCATCTGGTAATGAAGAAGTGACAAGTGCAGTCAGCGTCATGCGCTCGGACTCGCTGACACGAGCGGGAGCCCTCCCTCGCGGTGGGAGCCTCAGATGGATCCAGGCAAACCTCAGTGACACCGAGCTCTTCTGTGATTACAAACACGAAATGTTCGGTCACTGAGAATAATGTATTTGGCAGGAAGAGGTGCTGCTTTGTAAAACATTTTAATTTGCCAGGAGTGACTCAAGGATTTAATATAGTCACTTGTCACACATTCAACACAGACTTGTGATAAAATGCACAGCTGGCTCTCTCTCCATTACCCGGGGCCCTCCACTGTTAGATTCCCTGGAACTCCCCCGCTGTGGGCTTGCTATCACACAAGGCCTGCATGGTTCCCAAGCCTCCTCTGGACCCTCAGCGCGTGTGCCAGAGACTCCCGGGCAGGCAGCCCCGATTCCAGGGCAGGAGAGGAAAAGCCGCATAAAGAACTGGACGAAACGAAGTTTCCCTTGACACAGAATCCATAGGCTCCAACTGCCCCCCACTGAGTTAAACAATTATGGAGTGACCATTATCAAGATCCCAAATGATGCTTGAATTTATTACTTCCATTGGCTCCAAATTGCAATATACTCAGCCCCACACACAGAGTCTAGGTGTCCAGAAATGGTGGTGATGTCATCTTCAAATTGCACTAGCATGAAAGAAATAGCAATAATCTCACAGTAGTTTATAACTTAACTACAAATTCTTGGTTCTTGTAAAAACAGTGAGGCTGGCAATTGGTCTGTCAGGAAGGGTGGGCTGTGGGATATAATATTACTGTGTGAGTTATTTTGCAGTTGTAGATGATATAAGTCTATGTAAGTCTAACTCGACCCACTTTTCGTAAAAGGGACTTTGGTTCAAAGAACCCTACCAAACCCTGGTGGGGGGAAGAAATAACTGGGCTTCCAGGGCAGTCTGGGGCTCGAAGTTAGAAAGTTCTTTTGGTTATCTCTGCCAGTTGGCTTTACTTGGCAGTGAACGGCGCTGCCCAGAGCGTGCCCCAGCCGTTAGCCAACTGGAGACAGAGTGACCGATGCACTTTCCGCCTAGATCCAGCATCTGGGGCACTTCCTGAGCCCTGCATGTTGGGAAGTCAAACCTGGATGAATGAAATGGTCCAGGGATGGAGGGTGGGCGGAGAAGCCGTGCAGCACGTGGATTCAGGTGGCTCACTGACTCATTCATGGATCAGGTCACCGTCACAAGGTAGAGCTGCGTCAAGCCAAAACTGGGGCCATCTCATGGCACTTTCTAGAACAGGAAAATCACTGAGATGCACAGCAGAGAAAAGCCCTGAGCAGTGTCCTGTGGAGCTCGGGGTTTACCAGGTTGCTCTTCAATATCCATACTATGTACGCAGGACTTACCCTGTCTTCCTTTTAGAAATGGAGAGACCAAGATTTGGTTAAGAATCTAGGTGTTTGGATTCCATAGTGTCATCGCCACTGATCAGGGTCCGGAACTGGGTGGTCTCTGGCCCTAGATTAACTAGGTTCCTGACACTGACGGCTATTCTGCTGTCTTGCTCAGAAACAATTGCTCTTCGGTGCCTGAGGCCTATTTACCATAGCAGAAGGGAGAGAGAGAGATAGTCTTTGAGGGTGAAGTAGTCTCAGCATAGATCTTTATAGATCTTAGTCTTTTTTTTTTTAATAATTTTATTAAATCATAATTGTGTACATTGGTGCAATCATAGGACAGAATGTGCTTCATATACAATCAGAAACATTTTGATTGTACTGTGAGAGATAGCCCTCATAGCATTTTCTTAATCACTATGTAAAGACATTGATACTCTACATTTGATAAGTTTCACCAGTACCCTACTAAGATGCACCG
>CAUYRH010041124.1:0-106945 GCA_963574655.1 Perodicticus potto | reverse complement strand
GTATCCAGCTAAACTGAGTTTCATTTGTGATGGAGAAATCAAATACTTTAATGACATAGACATGTTGAAGAAATTTGCCATAACTAAACCAGCTCTCTAGGATATTCTCAGACCCATCCACCACAATGACCAGTGCAATGCTCTACCTCCAAAGTAAATTCACCCAGAAATTTTTGAACAAAACTCAACTTCCACAGTGGTGAAAGAACTAAAAATGTCCACTGGACATCCGAAAATCATTTTTGAACAAAACTCAACTTCCACAGTGGTGAAAGAACTAAAAATGTCCACTAAACATCCGAAAATCACCCAAAACACAACCAGGCTTATCATTTCTCTCATTTAATGTGAATGGTTTAAACTGTCCTCTAAAGAGGCACAGGCCGGCTGACTGAATACATAAACTCAGACCAGACATCTGCTATATACAAGAATCTCATCTTACCTTAAGGGATAAAAATAGATTCAGGGTGAAGGGATGGACTTGTATAATACAGGCAAATGGAAACCAGAAAAAAGCAGGGGTTGCAATTTTAGTATCAGATACAATTGGCTTTAAACCAACAAAGATAAAGAAATATAAGGAAGGTCACTACATATTTGTCAAGGGAAATACCCAACATGAAGAGATTTCAATAATTAATATTTATGCACCTACCAGAATGCTCCTCAGTTCATAAAGCAGACCCTAATGAGTATGAACAACTTGATATCTTCTTGCATTATAGTAGTTGGAGATTTTAACACCCCTTTGACAGCTGTGGATAGATCCTCCAAGAAGAAACTAAACAGAAATATTAGCCTTAAACCTGACCCTAGATCAAATGGACTTTACAGACCTCTGCAGAATATTTCACCCTAATAAAATTGAATATACATTCTTTTCATCAGCCCATGGGTCATCCTCCAAAATAGACCATGTACTAGGACACAAGTCTAACCTCAGCAAATTTAAAAGTGTAGAAATTATTCCTTGTATCTTCTTGGACCACCATGGAATAAAAGTTGAATTCAACAGCAACAGGAATTTTCATATTCAAACAAAGTCATGGAAACTAAATAATCTTAGGTTGAATGATAGCTGGGTCAAAGATGAAATTAAGAAGGAAATCACCAGGGTGGCACCTGTGGCTCAAAGGAGTAGGGCGCCAGCCCCATGTGCCAGAGGTGGCAGGTTCAAACCCACCCCCAGCAAAAAACTGCAAAAAAAAAAAAAAAAAAAAAGAAGGAAATCACCAAATTTTTGGAACAAAATGATAACAAAGACACAATTTATCAAAACCTGTGGGATACTTCAAAGGCAGTTCTAAAAGGGAAATTTATAGCATTGGAAGCCTTCGTCAAGGAAACAGAAAGAGGGTGGCGCCTGTGGCTCAGTGAGTAGGGCACCGGCCCCATATACCGAAGGTGGCGGGTTCAAACCCAGTCTTGGCCAAACTGCAAAAAACAAAAAACTAGCTGGGCGTTGTGGCGAGTGCCTGTAGTCCCAGCTACTTGGGAGGCTGAGGCAAGAGAATCACCTAAGCCCAGGAGTTGGAAGTTGCTGTGAGCTGTGTGACACCATGGCACTCTACTGAGAGTGATAAAGTAAGACTCTGTCTCTACAAAAAAAGAAAACAGAAAGAGAGGAAGCCAATAACTTAATGGATCATCTCAAGCAACTGGAAAAGGAAGAACATTCCAACCCCAAACCTAACAGAAGAAAAGAAATAACCAAAATTAGGGCAGAATTAGATGAAATTGAAAACAAAAGAATCATTCAGAAGGTCAATGAAACAAAAAGTTGGCTTTTTGAAAAGATTAACAAAATTGATAAACCTTTGGCCACCCTAACCAGAAATAGAAAAGTAAAATCTCCAATATCGTTTATCAGAAATGATAAAGGAGAAATAACAACAGACACTTCAGAAATTTAAAAAATCCTCAACAATTACTACAAAAATGTGTATTACCAGATATATGAAAATCTGAACGAAACAGACCAATACCTAGAAGCACACCACCTTTCTAGACTCAACCAAAAAAAATTGGAAATCTTGAATAAACCTATATCAACCTGAAATAGCATCAACCATATGAAATCTCACAAAAAAGAAAAGTCCAGGACCAGATGGCTTCACATCTGAATTCTATCAAACCTTTCAAGAGGAACTAGTTATACAATGTTTATATATTATATAATTATATAATTTACAATATTATACAATGTTTTCCAATGCATAGAAAAAGAAAGAATACTTCCCAGCACATTCTATGAAGCAAATATCACTCTGATCCCCAAACCAGGAATGGATCCAACTAAGAAAAAATATTATAGACCAATATCATTAATGAATATCAATGCAAAAATATTCAATAAGATCTTAGAAAACAGAATTCAGCAACACATCACAAAAATTATACAACATGATCAAGTTGGTTTTATTCCAGGGTTACAAGGTTGGTTCAACATACGCAAATCTATGAATATAATACATCACATCAATAAAATAAAAACAAAGACCATATGATTCTCTCAATTGATGCAGAAAAAGCCTTTTATAATATCCAGCATCCTTTTATGATCAGAACACTTAAGAAAATAGTCATAGAAGACACATTTCTTAAACTGATAGAGGCCATCTACAGCAAACCCACAGCCAATATCATATTGAATGGTGTAAAATTGAAAACATTTCCACTCAGATCAGGAACAAGGTCAAGGATGCCCACTGTCTCCACTGCTATTCAACATAGTAATGAAAGTCTTAGCCATGGCAATCACACAAGAGAAGGCTATCAAGGGTATCCAAATAGGGTCAGAGGAGATCAAACTCTCATTCTTCACTGTTGATATGACCCAATACCTGGAAAATCCCAGGGACTCAACTTCAAAACTCTTAGAAGTGATCAAGGAATACAGCAGCATCTCAGGATACAAAATCAATACTTACAAGTCAGTAGCTTTTATGTATGCCAACATTAGTCAAGGTGAAAATATAGTCTTGGACTCTATTCCTTTTACAATAGTGCCAAAGAAGATGAAATATCTGGGAATTTACCTAACAAAGGATGTGAAAGATCTCTATAAAGAGAACTATGAAACTCTGAGAAAAGAAATAGCTGAAGATGTTAACAAAAGGAAAAACATACCATGTTCATGGCTGGGAAGAATCAACATTTTAAAAATGTCCATACTACCTAAAGCAATCTACAGATTTAATGCAATCCCTATTAAAGCACCATTGTCACACTTTCAAGAACTTGAAAAATTAGTACTTAATTTTATATGGAATCAGAAAAAACCTTGAACAGCAAAGACAGAAATAAGAACAAATCAGAAATAAGAACTTACTCAAAATAAGAACAAATTAGGAGGTACCACATTACCAGACTTCAGGCTATACTATAAATCTATAGTGATCAAAACAGCATGGCACAAAAACAGACCAGTAGATTTATGGAACAGAATAGAGAACAAAGAGATGAAACCAGCTACTTATCATCATTTGATCTTTGACAAGCCTATCAAAAGTATTCAGACTCCCTATTTAACAAATGGTGCTGCGTGAGAAGACTGAAACTGGACCCCCACCTTTCACCATTAACAAAAACTGATTCTCACTGGATAAAAGATTTAAACTTAGGACATGAAACTATAAAAATACTAGAAGAGAGTAAAGAGAAAACCCTTGAAGAAATTGGCCTGGGAGAATAGTTTACGAGGAGGACCCTCCGGGTAATTGAAACAACACCAAAAATACATTACTGGGATCTGATCAAACTAAAAAACTTTTGCACAGCCAAGAGCACAGTAAGTAAAGCAAACACAGCCTTCAGAATGGGAGAAGATTTTTGTAGGTTGTGCTTCTGACAAAGGTCTGATAACTAGAATCTACAGAGAATGCAAACTAATGAATAACAAAGGAATAAATAACCCCATTTCTATGTCGGCAAGAGACTTGAACAGAAACTTCTCTAATGAAGACAGGTGCATGGCCTATAAACACATGAAAAAATGCTCATCATCCTTAATTATCAGATAAATGCAAATCAAAACCACTTTGATATATCATCTAACTCCAGTAAGATTAGCCTACATCACAAAATCCCAAAACTACAGATGTTGGCGTGGATGTGGAGAGAAGGGCCACTTCTACACTGCTGGTGGAAATGCAAGCTAATATGACCTTTTTGGAAAGAAGTTTGGAGAACACTCTAGGAACTAAAAGTAGACCTACAGTTCGATCCTGCAATTCCTCTACTAGGTATATACCCGGATGAGCAAAAAATTATTTTACAACAAAGACATTTGCACCAGAATTTTTATTGCAGCACAATTCATAATTGCCAAGACATGGAAACAGCCCAAGTGCCCATCGACCCATGAATGGATTAACAAATAGTGGTATATGTACACCATAGAATACTATGCAGCCATAAAAAAGATGGAGACTTCATATCTTTTATGTTTATCTGAATGGAGCTGGAACATATTCTTCTTTAGTAAAGTATGTAAAGAATGGAAAAAAAGTATCCAATGTACTCAATACTACTATGAAATCAATATATAATCACCTATAGACTCATATGAATGGTAAAACATAACTATAGTTCAGAAAGCAGAAGGGAAGAGGAGAGAGAGGAGAGCAGAGATATGGGAGAAGGAAGGGTATTTGGGGGGAACCTCACCTAATGTGCATAATGCAATGGTACACTTCAAAACTATTAAGAAATGAGTATAATTAAGATGGATGTGTTACTTAGTTCAAGGTAAGCTTTTCACATTGTATATTGAAGCAGTACCCTGAACTCCATAAAGTTATGATTTAATAAAAAATAATAATAAAAAGAAAAGAACAAGAAGAAAAAAAAGAAAAATTCATTTAACATTAAGCACTTTTTTTTTTTGAGACCGAGTCTCACTCTACCCACAATCTATCCGGGTAGAGTAGTACCTGGGCATCATAGCTCACAGCAACCTCAAACTCTTGGGCTCCAGTGATCCTCTTGCCTCAGATATTCTATTTTTAGTAGAAACGGGTTCTCACTTTTGCTCAGGCAGGTCTTGAACTCCTGAGCTCAGGCAATCCACCCACCTCAGCTTCCCAGAGTGCTAGGATTACAGGTGTGAGCCACCACGCCGGCAAATTAACCACTTTAAAGTATACAATTCAGTGGCATTTAGTACAGACATGATGTCGTGCAGCCACCAACTCTGCCAGGCAGCAGGAGCATTTTTGAAAGCGTGTATGTGAAGGGACAGCTACATGTGGACCCTGGGTGCCATGGGTGGCATGCAATGTGTTTGCCCAGCACCCCTTACATTGAGGAACAGCCCTGCCCTACTTCATAGGGTGCTGTCTGAATCTGTCCATCCCAGGGCCACCTCTCGCACCCACTTACAGGGGTGGGCAGGTAATCCATGCTATTCCATTGGCCAAAGAACTTGGTTCAGGATGGGCTGTGGCCAAAGCCAGAAGAACAACTGAAGTAATCCTTGGGACTTTTCTAGTAGGGATGGCTCCTTGAGTGAGATAACATTGGAAAAAAACTGAAGTAAAAAGCATAAACTGGGGGCAGCGCCTGTGGCTCATCGAGTAGGGCACCGGTCCCATATACCGAAGGTGGTGGGTTCAAACCCAGCCTCAGCCAAACTGCAAAACAGAAAAATAGCTGGGTGTTGTGATGGGCGCCTGTAGTCCCAGCTACTTGGGAGGCTGAGGCAAGAGAATCGCCTAAACCCAGGGGTTGGAGGTTGCTGTGAGCTGTGTGACGCCACAGCACTCTATCGAGGGCGATAAAGTGAGACTCTGTCTCTACAAAAAAAAAAAAAGAAAAAAAAAAGCATAAACTGGGCTTGGCACCCGTGCCACAGTGGTTATGGCACCTGCCACATACACCAAGGCTGGCAGATTCGAACCCAGCCTGGGCCAGCTAAACAACAATGACAACTGCAACAAAAAATAGCTGGGTGTTGTGGCGGGCACCTGTAGTCCCAGCTACTTGGGAGGCTGTGGCAAGAGAATCGCTTAAGCCGAAGAGTTTGAGGTTGTTGTGAGCTTTGATGCCACAGCACTCTACCAAGAGTGACAAAGTGAGACTCTGTCTCAAAAAAAAAAAAAAAAAAAAAGCATAACTGGGCAATTGTGTGTCTTAGACCTTGAAGCTCAGAGTTGGGTGAGAGATTATTAAAGAACCAAAAGCTTCTGGGCCAGGTGCAGTAGTTCATGCCTATAATCCTAGCACTCTGGGAGGCCGAGGCAGGTGGATTGCTTGAACTCATGAGTTCAAGACCAGCCCGAGCAAAAAATCAAGACCCCATCTTTAATAAAAATAGAAAAACTGAGGCAAGAGAATTGCTTGATCCCAAGAATTTTAGGTTGCTGTGAGCTATGATGCCATGGCACTCTACCCGCAGTAGAGGACTTCCTGAAAGAAGGGAAAATGATAGTCTTGCAGTGGGATTCTAAGCAGGGAGAATGTGAACCTGAGATTGCTGGTCATCATCTTCTAAAGGGCTTTGTGGAATTTGTTTCAAGTAAGAGAGAAAGATGCCAACGTAGTGGGAAGCAGACCCGAGTGATGGTGGAGGGGAGACTGCACAACTGAGCACACTCCGGAGCTGGCATTTGACCATTTGAACCCCTGGATTGACCTATTCCTGAATCCCCAACCCTGGACTTCCCAACTCTCTAAACTAGTGGTTCTCAACCTTCCTAATGCTGCGACCCTTTAACACAGTTCCTCATGTTGTGCTGCCCCCAACCATAAAATTATTTTTGTTGCTACTTCATAACGCTCATCCCTTCATAATTTTGCTATTGTTATGGATCTTAATGTAAATATCTGATATGCAGGATGTATTTTCATTGTTTCAAAGGGGTTGCAACCCACAGGCTGAGAACCGCTGGCTAAGAGGTTCTAAATAGCTGAATCCCTTTGTTGAAGCTAATTTAGTCTGGGATTCAGCTGTCACAATGGGGTCTTCCCTACCTGAAAGGTAGCTGCAAGCATCAGCATGTGTTACAGATGAAGAACCTACATTGACGGGGCCCAGGATGTAGCTCTCTGGTAGGTGTGAATGCTAAAGGGATTTAAGAGGACTTGGGTGGTGAGTCATTGTGAGGTTGACATCACCCAGTAGGGTGTTAGGTAAGCCAGATCAGGAAGTCAGGGAGGAGGACTGAAGGTCATCTACTAGGGCAAAGACAGATGGACTTGTTCAAGACGAGGACTGATGGAGAGGACACATGTGTGTCAGGGTGTTGGGGCCAAGGGCCTGTACCACCACTTCTCCCATCTGAGTCAAGAGGCCTGCGGCTGAGTCTCCCACTGGAGTCTCTGGGTAGAAGACGTTAAAGGAACATGTGGCAGCTAACGGGGCTGGAAGGGCTCCTGTGGCAGTCATTGGTGCTGACTGTGCTGGTTCTTCCCACTCCTAGGCCCATGGTAGCACTTACTTCCTGGATCCTTGTAGGTGAATAGAGTTACACAGCTACCTGTAGTGACAAATGTCTACTGTCAATTGGATACCCTCCAGTGCCCTCCTTGAGATAGTGGTTCTTCTGTTGACCAGGGTCCCTGAATATTCAATGAGTAGAGCCCCCATCTCTACCTCTCTGCAGACCTGAGATAGACATGTAGCATGAGCAAGACGTTACATGTGGTTCTTTGCTAATTTATTCAATAATCTTAACGCACAGCTGGACTATGCTATATTTTTGTATTCTGGTAAGAAATACTTTACCAGGCTCGGCGCCTGTGGCTCAGTGGGCTAAGGCGCCAGCCATGTACACTTGAGCTGGCGGGTTCAAATCCAGCCCGGGGCCCACCAAACAACAATGACGGCTGCAACCAAAAAATGGCCAGGCGTTGTGGCGGGCGCCTGCAGTCCCAGCTACTTGGGAGGTGGAGGCAAGAGACTCGCTTGAGCCCAGGAATTGGAGGTTGCTGTGAGCTGTGATGCCATGGCACTCTACCAGGGTGACAGCTTGAGGCTCTGTCTCAAAAAAAAAAAAAAAGATATACTTTACCATTTATTACATGTATAGTTCAGTGGCACCTCCACTGTCCGTCTCCAGAACTTTTTCATTTTCCCAAACTGAAACTCTGTCCCCTATTCCCTCTTCCCTTAGCTCCAGGGACCCACCACCTACTTCTGTCTCAACAACATTGCAGTAATTGTGCTTTTGTGTCTGGCTTATTTCACTTAGCATAACATCTTCAAGATTGATGCATGTTACAGCAGGTGTCAGAATTTCCTTCCTTTTTAAGGCTGAGTAATGTTCTATTATACATAATGTACTACATTTGACCTCTCTCTTCACTAGTTGATGAACATCTGGGTTGACTCCACCTTTTGACTAATTGTGAGTAGTTCTGCTATAAACATTGGTGTACAAATATCTATCTGAAACTCTGCTTCCAATTCATTTGGATATATAGTCTGAAGTGGAATTCCTGGGTTATATACTAAGTCTATGTTTAATTTTAGGGGGGGGCACCATATTGTTTTCCATAGAAACTTTGTGGCTTTAAGTCACTGAGATTTGGGGTTGTTTGTAACCTCAGGATAACCTAGCCTAGCCTAGCCTGATTCTGCCCCACACTTTAGATTGTCTAAGATCAACCAGGATTCTGGTAAGGCCACAGTGGGGCAAACACAAGTGAGGGGCTGTATAAGTACAAAAGCTAAACTAATCTGAGCTGGACCCTCACACCCCCCACCATGTCTGGGGATGAGGGTTAGCCGGTACTGATATACCTCCTCCTGATGACCAAAGCCATTAGGATCAGGGTCTGGAATCAACCCTGCAGCCACATGGTTGCTTCTTCTTGGACACAAGCCCCCTACCATGGCCACCTGAGTCCTCCTGACCCCCAGCAAGACAGACATCCAAGGTCACACACTTCAGAAGCTCCCAACAACGCAATCATAAATAGTCCTATTGAACAGAAATTTACATTTGCCCATCTTCATCCTGAGAATTTCAGAGCAGCTACAGTGTTTTCAGGGGGTGGTATGGTGATTTGAGAGTCAGGTGAAACCTGATTTTGAATCCTGGCCCTGCCACTTCCCAACCATGTGGCTTTGCCTGAGCCTCTGTTTCTTCATCTTTTTCTTTTCTTCATCCTTGTAGCATGAGGATGGGACAAACTACCTCACAGGGTTGGCAAAGACTAGGGAAGAGTGCCATGTCTGGTGCCCGGCACATGGCAGATGCTCAGTAAACGGGTGCTGCTATTTGGGGGCAGTGTTATGTAAGCTCTTGTTGAAGGCAGAGGTAGACAGTCATCTTTCCAAAAATGGTCTTCCCCTCCACCAAATGGTCTTCGGATGCCCATCTTCATGTAGAAAGCAAAGAGGTTAAGAGGGTGCAGACACACCTGAGGTCAACCAAGGTTTATTGAGAGCTATGTGCCATGCTGGACTACAGAGATGAAGGATGTGGTGATCCTCGTTCTCACAAAGCACTGAATCTCTGAAACTGGCCAGGTGGAGACACAGATAGCAGGGCTTATCTTCAAGGGCTTGTAGCCTCTTCAGTGAGGATGACAATGAAAAAAGGCCAGGACAATTGCCCAGAGAGTGGTCTTCAATCTTGAGGCTTTGGATGGAGGAGGGGGAGATTGAAGGAGCTGGTCTCATTTGAGGACTTCCTGAAAGAAAACTTTCCCTCTAGGATGAAAACTCAGGTCTGGGCCAGAGAACTAGGTTACTAGTTCTGTACCTGTGACCCTTAAAGGGGTGTAGTTGCTGGGGGTAGGGGTGCTGCATGGGGAGAAAGGAAAAACAGGACCAGCTTTGGGAGCGAGGGTCTGGGTGTCATCTCCAGTAACTCTTGCCCACAGTGAGATGGTGGGCATCTGGGTAGGAGCTCACCACATGCCAGGTAGAGGGCTCAAGTGAGGACGCTGGGGGTCAGACGGCTCAGCCCCAAGCCCCTAGAGGTAGCTGTTGGAGGTGAGAGATGACCCGAGGGTGGCTGTGTTGGTGGAATTAGACAGCCTTGCCCAAAGTCAGAACCCTGGAGCCCTGCGAGCTATGTGGGGAATGAGAACAACCCCCACAGTGCAGGGGTGAGGGCGGAGTGTAATATGCACAGAATCTTACAGCTGGAAGAGACCTTCAATGTCATTCAGTTCAATCTCCCACCCTTCGAAATCTTTGTCTTCAAGGGCCCAACTGAGGGCACTCAACTCTACTTGGACACCTCAAGGTATGGGGAGCTCACTCCCTTCAGGCGGTTTATCTCAGAGAGTTTTTGGAGGCTCCGACACGGCCAGGAGAAGGCTGGTGCTCCGACCTTGGTCCCGCTAAGCCGGCTGGCCTCCACCCCGCAGCGGCACCTGGCTGGGGTTGCGGCGCGGCAGGGCTGGCGCTGCTGTCCCCAGCCCCAGTGCTGAGGCAGACAGAGTGCAGTGGGCTCTGGTGGAGGTCGGGAGAACTGCAGGACGAAAGCCGCCGGGGGCTCCGCGGGCTGCGGGGGGAGGCACTTGACACCGGCCAGGGGAGAGGAGGGGCCGCTGTCCCTGCGGCCAGTGCTGGATGCGGGGACCCAGCGCGGAGGCAACGCCAGGTAGCGGGATGCCCCGCGAGGGAGGGCTGCAGCAAGGCCCCGGGCTCGGCTCGGACCCGAGAAGCCCGAGTGGCCGGGAGCGTGGCCGAGGCGGGTTGCCCGGGCTCGGCGCACGGTCGGAGCGCAGCGGGGTCTGGCCCTCCTTCTCAAGGCGCGCGGGGACCCCTGGCGGGGCCACAGGGGCCAAGAAGTACGGCCGAGGGCGCTAGGACCGGCCGCGCTCCCAGGCCACTCCCGCCGCGGCGCCCCGGGGCCCCCCAGTCGGCTCTGCCTCCCGGGCCGGCTCCGCAGCTCCGGGGCTCGGGCCAGCGCGGCCGCGGGGGGCGAGCGGCGGGCGGAGGCCTGGGCCCGCGGGCGGCCGGAGGGAGGGAAGGAGGAAGGCGGAGAGAAGGGGCGGGAGGGGGGGACCCGGCGGAGGAGGCGGAGAGAGGGAGCGCGACAGCAAGCGGAGGGAGGGAGCGAGCGAGCGAGGCAGGCAGGCGGGCCGGGAGGGAGGGAGGGAGGGCGCGCGGGCGGCGGCGGCGGCGAGAGCAGAGGACGAGCCGGGACGCGGCGCCGCGGCACCAAGGCGCGCAGCCGGGCCGGCCCGACCCGACCGGCCACACGGTAATGAGCGCCGCCGCTGGCGGCCCGGGAGGCCGGCTCAGAGGCGGGCGGGGAGCAGGGAAGGCCGGGCCCGGGGCACCGCGGCGGGCAGTACCCGGGTCGGGGCACGCTCCCGGACCCCTGTAACTCGGCGCTGGGCGCCTGCGGGACCCGAGCTGCAGGCGGGGACCGTGGGCCGGGTTGGCCCGGGCGGCGCGGGGGATTTGAGGGTTTGTTTATGTCCCCGCGGGCTCGGCAGGCGCCCCCTCCCGTCCCGCCCGCTCACGGCGCGGACCCCCCTCCCCGCCCCCGCCCGGCTCCGGGCTCAAGTTCAAGTCTATACAATGCCGCGGGGGGCCCCCCTCCGCCGCCAGCCTCAGCCACGGTGCCCGGCTCAGCGCTGCCGCAGGGGCCCGGGCCTGGCCGCCCCCGCCTTCCGGGCTCTGCCCCTGCTCGGTGGCCCTGCCTGGGGCCTATGGCCGGGGCGCTGGAAGGCGCGGACCCCGACCCAGAATTATTGGCCCCCGCCGCGGCCCAGGGGGAGGGGGGCGGGGGCCGGGCCCAGCGCAGGCTCCGCGGCGGCGGCAGAAAATGGCAGCCTGGCACGACCCGGCCCCCCGCCCCTCCCCCCGGCTCCCGGCCTCCGCGGCCCCGCGGGGCGGGGGACCCGGAGGCCCCCGGGGGCGGGCCGAGGGGTGATCGCGGGGCCGGGCTGGGGAGCGCTGCTCACAGATCCTCCTCCGGCCACCTGTGGCTGGGGGTGCGGGGCGCTAGCGGATCTGGGAGGGGCGGCAGAGATGGAAAGAGTGCCCTCTTGGTGGGGGCACACCTCCCTGCTGAGGGCCAGGCGGCATGGGAGGGGGTCGTCGTGCCTGGCTCCTCCCTGTCCCCGCCGCGGGCCGTGGGAGCCGTGGCGGCAGTGGTGGCGGCGCCGCAATGTGGGGGCGGGGCGGGGGCGGGCTAGGATCCCGTCCTCGGGCCTCGGGGGCCGGAAAACGCGGGGGTGGGAGAAGCGGGGCCTTGGCTGGGAGCGACGCGGGTGGGGACGCCCGGGGTCGCCCCCTGCAGTAGCCCCCCCCCGGCGCACACTCCCACGCACGCGGACACACTCACGCACACGCACCCCCGCCGGGCCGGTGCAGACGTGTCCTTGAAAGCTTCGCATCTGCACAGTGAAGGACGAGGCCTTGCCTAGGCTGCTGATCAGGGTCTTCGGCCCCTCGTCCCCGCACCTGGAGGGACCTCGAGCTTCGGAGCCGCAGGCGGCCGCTGTCCGTGTCCCGCCCTCACCCCGGTTCCTCTCCCCCAGGCTGCCCTGCCCTCCCTCCCCTTCGGCGCGGACCTGGCTGGCGCGAGTCCAAGGCCCGTCCCCCTTGCCTCCCCCAGCCCCTCTTCGCTGGGGCTCGCGGCCCTCTGCCTGCCAAACTGCGTTTCGCTTTCCTGGAGCCTACCTTCTTGGGGGACCCTCTCCCCACCCTGCGTTATTTCTCCCTTTCTCCATCCCCTTGGTCCTTCCAACCTCTCTATGCTGCAAGGACCGTTGAGGAGGTATTGGCGATTTGGGTGGGGAGTGGGGCCCCGCTGGTTCTCAGGGGCTGTCTCCCCTAGCTCCTGAAGGGAGCCCCCTGTGGCTGCACCTTGACCCAAGATGGCGTCTTGCACCCAGCTGGGCAGCTCTGGCCTGCAACAGGCGGCAGGCGAGGGCAGAGGAAGGGCTGGGGCCCCTAAGCCACACAACTCCCTCCCCTCTCAAACCAGCAGAGACAGGAGCCTTCAGGAGAAGCGCCCTCCGCCCTGTGACCCAGCTTGGCCCTCACTGCTGTGCCCAGAGACTGCCATCAGCATCCCTGGGGAACTGCTCAGTCTTCATGTTTCACCCCACGCTGCCAGTGGCTGAACCGCCTCCTGGGCGAGCAAGCTGGGAAGAGATCCTGGGATCAGGTGCTGCTCCAGCGCCTCCTCCCTCCCAGGCAGATGTGACAGCTGCAGTCAGGGAAACTATTCTCTTGGCCATTGCTGGGGTGTTAAGACTGGCCGATGGGATTTGGGGAGCCCGGCTGTCAGTGGAGTGGACCCTCTTTGAGTTGTCCCCTCTGCTGGTAGAGGCCACCTCCAGGTACTTTTCTGAGCTGCCTACTTTTGGAGAGTGGGTTTGTGAGGAGTTCCTACTGGGTTTCTGAGGCAAAGGTGCTCCTCTCTGCCTCCAGGTTCCACTGAAGCCCTGGCTGGACTGGTGACAGGCGACTGTCAAAGTGTGAATCGGTGTGTGTGTGTACATGTGCCGCATCCATGCACGGACCCAGGCCAACTTGTGCAGCGGCTCTGGCACCTGCCTGCCTTGCCTCCTGGGTCCCCCTCCTGCTATGGGTCCTGACACCCTCTCCAGCCTTTTGCGGGCTCCTTGGTGCTTGTTTGCAGCTCCTGGTTTAAGCTGACCCAGTCTTTCCTTGTCATCCCATCTGGGCACCAGGGCCTTCAATAGGAGACTGACCCTAGGAAAGGTGAATTCCTTCTAGACTCGAGGCAAAAATTGATCCACAGTGAAAGGGCTGCCCTCCTAAGCCTGGAGATGCCTAGGAGAGGACGCCACTGGCCATCTGTCAGGGTGTCCACAGACAGGATTCCTCTGTGGGGTGGGGGTTGGACTAGAGCTGGAAGGTCCTTTCCAACTTGAACATTCTATGGCTCTGACTCTGGTGGTGGAATTTCAGACCCAAGGATGGGGGCAGGGTGGTCTGTTTTTCACCACAGGGGGGTAATCAGGGAAGATTTCTAAGGAAAGGAGGTATGAGAGAGAGCATGGCCTCCCTGGAGGATGGTCCTTGGACAGGAGAGGTGGTATGTGAGGTGGGGACCCTGCAGGAGACAGGTTGGTCACCTCTGACTCTGCAGAGGATGTCAGAGTACAGCCTCCATTAAACCCTCACGTGTGTAGGTTTATGTATAAATCCGTGTGTGAATAATCTCTGAGGTTTTTATGTCCAATTCACAATACGCCTCTGAGTCTCGTATGGATATTTCACTGTCACTTTCACGCCCATCTCTGCCAAAGATCCTCTCAAAAAGCCATCTTGTCCAGGGTCCCCAGCAGGAAGAGGGAGGCAGCCTGCACTCTGGGGAACTCAGCCCCACATACTGCTCTTTCTTTGGCTCCTGCTGTCTCCCATGTGTCAGTCTCTCCGTTTGTGATCTCCGAGGAACAGAGACCTTGCCTTGGCTTTTCTGAGTCCCTGCTGGACACCCAGCGAGGCCTCTCTGGGTGTCTGCTGAATGAGGAATGGTCACTCGCCAACCTGTCCTCTTTCTGCTACCTCGCCCTCTCCTGAGAGGCAACTTTGGTGGCTAGACAGTTCTGCTAGCTGCCACTCTCCTTCTGCCCAGTGGCCATTGCCTACTTAGGGGCCAGTTTCTTAGTCTTGTACCTCCCTGAGAGACACAAGTTCTTTCCCAGCAAGAGCCCAGACACCCGCAAGGCTTTTTTGAGGGGGGGGAACCAGTTAGGGAGGGCACTACAAGAGTAATCTTGCCAGCTCTAATGGGTGAGTTAAAAGCAGGCCACTCTTTTGCTATCCTTGGGCCTGAAATATCACTGTTAGAATCCAAACCTTAGAATTTCAGGCTGAAAGAGAACTTTGAGTTCAGAGAGCACTTCAAACTGGGTAGGGGGCTGTCTGTGTGGGGTTAGGCCTAGTTCTACCCAGCGTTGGCGGTGCCACCCAGAGCCTGAGGCCTGAAGGGCCACTTGTGTGTCTGTCACATCCTAGTCTCCCTTGGCACTTCCTGCTGCCTCCAACTCGATGACCTCGGGACCCTGACTTGGTGCCCACATCCCCCCACTTCATGTCCCATTGAGAGTTGAGTGTGATTCTGGCCTCTGGTAGTGAGGGCCAGGGTGCAGCCCTCGGGGAGTTGCTTCCACCTGCATTTTTGTATCAGCGGATACTAGAGCTCAGGAGAGCTTCGCCTGCCTCTGAGGCTGGCTTTCTGCTGCTCTAAGCAGGGCCTGAGTAATAAAGGGGCTAGATTCCTTTCCACTTAAATTTTGAGGACTCATTTGCAGTCGTTTCTCTCTTTGACTATTTTTCGCTAAAAACTTGACCAAATCTGAGATCCATGAAGTGTCAGCCTGAGAGTTATATCTGTTTCCGAGACTGCCCCCACTTGGCTAAGTGTGTGGGCAGGATGGGGTTCAGTGCGCGTGTGTCTGTGCAAATTTGCATGTGCATGGTGTACGTGCAGCCACGTGTGAATAGGTAGGACTCGAGTCAACATGAGCCAGTTTCAAGACAGTGTCAGTGAGGGCCCTGGAATCCAAAGGAGCTGCGTTCTGACACTTCCCACAGAATCTTGGGCAACTAACATTTCTCTGAGCCTCAGTTTCCTCACCTGTAATAATGAGAGTAAGAGTAGAGTCTTCCTTGCAGGCTATTGTGAGGATGTGAACAAGCCAACGTGCATTACTTTCTTAGAGCAGAAGCACTTGAGGTTGGCTGTGACTGTCTCTGTCATCTGGGCAGCTCACGTGGACTGGCACTGCAGCAAGTGCTCCGGGAAGTCCTGTCCACCTTCCTGCCTCTTTTGCAGAGTCTCATGTCTCTGAGAAGAGGAAAGAGCTGATTCTGATTCAGAATCTTCAGAAGCGGAGGCTCCTCAGCGCCACTTAGCAATCTGTCCCGGAGTTTAATACATCTTGTCAACAGGTGTTTGTGCATCTTCCCTAAATCTTCCCTCTGCAGTTGCAGTTCTTTTTGCTTATTCTCTTGAATGCACCAGCATCTTCCCACCATATTTTCTTCCATTTTCCAGAGAGTAGCTGAGCATTTCCTGTGAGCAAGGCCCTGTGCTGACTTTGAGGGACACAGTGAGTTTAGAATGAAGGACTGAGAGTGAGACCAGTGGTCAAGGGGAGGGAGAAACAAAGTGTTCGAAGGAGAGCAAGGTCACAACCAACTGAGGGGATCAGGGAAGAATTCTTGGAGCAGATGCACTTCAGAAGAGCCTCAGAGGGCAGAAGTGGGGCTTCTAGGCTGAGAAGAGAGGAAGCCAGGCTGTCCAGAAGGGCTTCATCTGGGGCAGCTGTGGTGCCTACAGGTGACTAGGGCCTGGCTTGTCCTGGTGGCCAGTGTTTGGAAAGAGGGTTCCCCTCTGAGCCACCCAGGTACAGAGACAGTCATAGCCAACCCCGAGAGGGGAGAAGAGGCCAAATGATACAGAATCTCAATTCTTTATATACCGAAGACTAGAGCTTAAGAGCTGAGACTTGGGGAGGAACACAGCTGGAGTTTAAATTACACCAATCCCAGGGGGTTGTGATTAAGGGGGACACCAGGATAAGATCTGGTCTGCATACCATGACAGCAATTTGGTAATCTCAGAGTGGATGGGGGGGGGGCGGGGTGAAGGGTCCCTTTTCTGTCCTCCCAGAGGTCTCCATGTTCCCCCTTGCTTACCCTCAGGAGGCACCCCAGGATTTAGAACATTCCTACAGGGGGCTGCCAGTGCAAGGGAAACATGGGGGCAGAAGGCAAGTTCCTGCCCATGCAGCCCAGGTCTGCCTTGCCCTCCACCTCTCTGCCCTGTATTCTGCAGAATGAGCTGCCAACTCAGAGGGGAGGTACCCTGGCAGGTGGCCTGGTGCTCCTAAGTGTGGGTATAGGTAACTGACAGCACCCAGCAACGATGGCCAGTGGGCAGGGCCTGCCAGGCTAAATCTCCCTTGCTAATCACATCATAGGCCACTAGCCTGTCTGAAGGACAGTGACAGTGCAGGGTAGCGGGGTGGGGAGGTACCAACACCTGGGGCTTTCCTAGCCAAATCCCAACATGGACTAGATTTTTTCAGGGTAGTTCTGCATTGCCCTCTCCTGTCCTTCTGTGGTCCTCTCTGACTCCTGAGGTTTCCCAGCCTTATTAGATATGTGACCAGGTTCCTATACCCTCTTTCCTCATGGCCCTGCTCACTATCATCCCTGTTGATCTTCCCACTCTACTTCTGTTTCAAATGTCAAGGTCATTTTTAATTCTGAGCAAGTGATTAGCTGCCCTATCTGGGTGCACAGAGCGGTGAAGGACCATCTCTTAGAGCTAGTAATGGGAGGCCCGCAACTCAGGCTTCAGCTCCCAGTCTGATGTTCTTCTTGCTATAGTGAAGAGGGGTGGTTAGATTTGTGGCTTAGTAACCTGTTGGTTGAATGTGGGCTATGTCATGGGAAATGCCTGGGAGGCAGGAGGCCTTTGCAGTGTGCTCCCTGTCTGTCCCCTGGATGACCCTGGGAGGCACATGGGGGTGCCCCAGCCCATACCAGGCCAGTAGGATCCTTACACCCCAGCAAGCAGAACTTGTTTGGGAGGAGATTTCTGGAAGTCCTGTGTGATTAATTTTATAGATTGTGAAAGGATAAACAAATTTATAGGTAAAGGGGAATCTATTTAAATCCCCTAAAAGCCTTTAAAATGAGGTATATGCATATTTGTTCTGATGTGTTAGAGGTAATGTATTACCCAAAATGCATAGCATAATCTCATTTTTGTAAAATGCTTTAAAATATATATAAGTATAACATGTATAGGCTTGCACATGCATGGGAAAAGTTGTTCTGGAACAATACACACCAACCTGTGAACAAAGGTTTTTGCTTTTTTACTTTGTACACTTTTGTACTCTTTGAAAAAATGTAAATGAACACGTGTTACTTTCTTACTGACAACAACAAAAATAAAACCATAGCTTTTTAAAGCTTGTGGATAAGAATATGAAAAAAAATTAAGTCACCCTAAAGTTAAAGAACATACTATTTTTTATAATGGATTAGAAACTGGCTTCGAGACTGACAGCAATGGGTAAGGCTATTCAGCTACTTGTTTATTGCGAAAGGTTGCAGAGAGAAATTTTGGAGACACGGAGGTCTGTAAGCACAGGTGTGAGCTGGTAGTGATTGGATGAGAGCAGAAAATAAGTTAGCTTTAGAGGATGGTGATCTGAAACTCAGTTGTGACCCAAGATGGAAAACACATCACTGAGCATCTTCTGAAAAAGCATCAGTCTGGAGGACTGTAGTGACCCAGATGGTTCCCAGAAACTGGAGGTATTAATGGGACCCAGTGAGCTCAGGGGACCCAGCCCAAGCATGGCAAGAGCACCTTGGGAGGTTGTAAAGACCCCAGCAGGGGGGTAAGGGATGCCTGGGGAACTTGTCTGGCATGTGGGTTCACATTATGCCCAACTCTGTGATCTAGGTGATCCTGGTGATGGGGTGGAGAGGTGTGGGAGGGGCAGATACAAATTCCTCTGCCAGAAGTCATTTTGCTACCCCCAGAGAGCTCCTGTCTCCCCCTTCCACATTCCCCTCCCCACCCTGACCCATGGATGCCTCTTGGAGTGTCCTTTGCCCTCTGCAGCCGCCCCTGTTAAAGGTGTCTGTACTTCTTTAGCCCTGTCCCCTGGAATAAGGCAGGAAGAAACATAAAAGGACCTGCAATATGGAGGCCAGCACAGAGCTGGTCCCTCGTTGAACCAGCTCCTTCAGTCTAGACTGGTAGGGAACAGATGTGCAGGGCAATAAAGGCACTTGGGAATGGGGCAGACCTGGATTAGCATCTCAGCCCTACTAGTCCTCAGTTGCTGCTGGCCCTAAACAGCTTAAAGCTGCAGGTTTTTCATCTGTAAATCAGGGATAAGAATAGCACTTGGATCTTACAGGGATGGCTTGAATGGAATGAATTGTTTTATGAATACAGCCTGCACTGTGCCTGGCACAGAGAGTAGGTACTCAGTAGGTGTGTGTTCCTTTTCTTTATGTGGGGGTCATTCCAGGGTGAGGATGACCCCAGTGAACCCTCTATGCAGTAAGATGCTACAAATGCCACTTGGTTGAGAATGACCCCCAAGCCTTCAGTGGACTCTGGGCCAGAGCAGGAGGTGGGGGAGTGGCAGGGACAGAGAAAGATGTCTCTGTCCTCTTTAGGCTTCAATATCTGACCCACTGCCAACAGGGATTTTGGCCTTGCAGGGCCTCTGTTTCTTCCTCTGTAAAGCCAGGCTTTGGCTGCACCTCTTTTAATCTCTTTAGGGTTCCCTGGGCCCTCTTTTCCTCCCTGCCCTCTGGTCTCTTGGGGCCCAACAAGCAGGGGCCTCCCTGCTGGGTTCCAGGCCTGCTGGCACCTGGCTGTGCCCCACGGCCTGGAGGCATGGGAGGGTCTAGACCACAGGCCTGGCAGCTGGCACACAGCAATGGCTCCTAATGGTTTTATTACCAGCAACAATGTGGTGCTTGTTGCCATCCACTCACAGGCAGGTGGTTCCCATCCCAACCAGTGGTGGCCTGAGGGCCCTGGCTGGGACTGGAAGCTCATCTGGGAAGCCCAGCAACTCTGGGCAGTGGCCACTGTCTTTTCTTCTGTCAACACCCTGCTAGCAGCCTAGAAGCTGAGTGAGCTGGGGCAGGGCTGGTGAGGTGCTGGCAGTACCCGCCTTTGCTCTCCAGAACTCCCTTACTTGAGATCACGAGTGATGTTCATCTGTCCATCTGGGAAAGCCGTACTGTGTGCCAGGCACTGACTGCACAGGTGGAAGAGGCGGCTCTTGTCCTCAAGGAGACTGCGGCTTGCGGGTGGGGGGCAGGGGGCATCTAGCAGGGTGGAAGGAGCCCTGGCCAGGTGTGCCCAGGCATTAGTGGAGCTCAGAAAAGGAAGAGGGAGGGGCAATCTGGAAGGGCAGGTGGTTGTTAGCTGGGTGGGCAAGGGCACGTTCTGGCCCATGTGGATGTAAGTGTAGAGAATGATGGGGATTAGGCTGGAGGGCTGAGCCAGACTGGCCATGGAAGGCTGGGATGTTATTCACCGATGGGTGTCTGTCTGGCTTGGTATTTATATCTGAGAAAGATCATTTTGGGGCATTGAGGAGGAAAACTTGGGCAGGGGAGGTGGGGGGCAGGGAACCCAGGCGAGAGGCTGGTACATCAGCAGTGTGGGCCTGGAGGAGGCGTGCTTTGCGCCACATTTAGGAAGCAGAGTCAGTAGAACAGCTGGGTGATGGAGGCGATGAGGGGAGTTGGGGGAGACCCTCTGGTTTCTGGCTCTGCCAACTATGTGGGTGGAGATGCCACTCAAGTGGGGGGAGGTGAGAACTGTGTGTGCTTCCCGTTGGAAGCAGGATTGGAGTTGGAGCTTGGGGGTGGGCAGGATTTCCCCAGAGGGAGCAGGGCTGGGCTTGCAGGAGAATCTGAGTCCTACAGCCGGGAGGTGGGGAGCCCGGAGTGATGCATTAGAAAGGCAGGTACATTTGGGTCTGCAACTGGCAGATTTCTGAGGAAGGAAGTAACTTAACCAGGCGTTCGCACCACGTACACTAGGCATGCTGATGTTTGGGGGCCTGAGCCGAGCTTCTGCGTCACAGTAGTCACAGTAATTTCCTCACAAGGTGAGCTGCACGACCTAGATCCTGTCGCTCTGCTCCTGGCTGCAGGACCTGGGGTGAGTCTTATGATATTCTGAGAATCCATATGGGTGGCAGTTGATGTCAAACTGTTTGGCCTTCCGGCCACTCTCCATTCAGAGCCAGGTCTACAGAGATAGGTGGGGGCAAGCTAGGGACAGCATTTTTGGTAAGCAAACAAAAAGGCAACAAAAACTTTCTCTGAATGAGTCTTGCTGCGTGTGTTACTTGAAGCATAATCTGAAGGCTCTTTCCAAAGAATTTCTATAAAAATGACATGAGCCACATCAGCATTGTTGAACCCAGGTGGACGCAAGGGTCAGGGTGGCATCACGCTGGGCTTCCAGATGTGGCACTGAACAGATAGTGGTCTCCCCTTGTCTCTGCCACCTCCTCACAGTGTATCCTTGGGAGATCATGTAATCGCTCTTAGCCTCAGTTTCGCCATCTGCATAATGGACATAACCTCACAGGCTTGTGGTTTTGTTTTAAACATTGCTTCTTGCACTAAACCTCAATATTTTACTTCACTGGTCCTTTCAAAGAATCCTCATCTAGTTGGCCTGACAGGTGTTTGAGGCTTAAAATTCAGCCAGGTAAGTTCACTCTTCGGTGCGAGGAGGCACACAAACTCTCCTTTCTCACTTCTGAGTGCCCTCTGGTTCTTTGGCTCTCAAGGGGCCTGTTCTCACCTATCCCCTTAGTCAGTTTGGAGTTCCCTGTTCCTGGGAAGTTCCATTTATCATGTTCTGTTGACGCTCTTGTTCCCAATTCTTTTCTACCCCAGTGTATTTGAAGAGCATCTGCCAAGCTAAATGGGAGTTAAGGGTGTCAGTTCCTTTTTTCTTTTTAATAAAGGGGAAGGGGGGTCTGTGCAGAGCTGCCTAGGGCTGTGTGGAGATCAAAGGGCTCAGTGGGACCACAGCTGGGACCTTGCCCTATACCTGGCTCAGTGTGCTGGGGGAAAGGGGCGCAGAGCCCTGGTAGGTCTGGGAGCTGAACTTGGGGTTACTTGGCCTGGATGTGGGCTGAATCAGACCTCAGGAGACAGTGGAGAGGCCACTTCCTCTGTGAGGGGCACACATGGTGGCCCTGTGACATGCAGCCACACCGTGGAGAGACCTCTAATGTACCTCTGCCCTCCAGAGGCTCTGGTGGGAAGAGGGCTTCTCAGCCGGGGCTCTTGTGGTGACGTAGATAAGAAGACCTGGCAAGAGTTGGGTGTCTCTGGCAGGGACCTGGAAACGTGGGAATGGGGAAACCCACATTTCTCTGGTTTGTACATACATACCTGCGGCAGTGCCTGAGCCACGGGGTGGCCCTCTGGAAGCAGGCACGTATGAACTCAGGGTATGGTGGTGTAATCAAATGAAACGTACAGCATAATTAATTTGGCCTACCCTTAATGATATGCATAATTGTGCTGCATGGTAATTAGGTGTAAATGGTAAGCAGTTCACATAAATGTTTTTGTAATTGGTATTAATTTTGCGGAGGCAAACCGAGTTTATGCGGTTTTTTCTCTTCTTGCTCTGTTAGTTTTCTAGCACAGGCAATTCCCAGCTTTTGGAGGAATTCTCTTGCAAATGTTTGTTTATAGGGCAATGTTTTGTGTGTTCTCTCAGAACAATGTTGTGAATGGTTATGAGGTTCCCAAGCTGGTTTCCAAATGCCTCTTTGGCCCATACAGTAGGTGAAATGTGTGACGTGTGTGCCTAAGTGGGGGAGGCCCTCTCGGGTCCTCCCGCTCCCCGTGCTCCCTGCCTGTGGTGCCAGGGGTCCTGGCTGGCACACGTGCCCGGCCCCTCCTCTGTGTGTGGTTGTCTATGTGTCTGGGTCTCTGCGAGTGGCTGTGTGTGTGGCGTGTGTCTGTTTCTGTCTCTGCGTGTCTCTGGGCATGTCCGTCTGTGTGTGTGTATGTCCGGTGTGTCCCTGAGCCTGCGTCTGTATGTGCGCGTCTGTGTCTGTGTGTTTGTGTGTCCGTCTGTGTGCGTAGCTGTGACAGCCTGCTTAGTGGTGCAATGGCGGAGTGAAGTTCTCTGGTAGAGAAGTTACTGATTCTAACAGCAAGGGACCTTGGCTGGGGGGGCAGAGGCAGACTGGGGAGCACAAGCCAGAGTCTGGGTTTCCTGAGAACACATTACTGGCCTTTCATCCTGAATCACATAATATTTTTTCAATTAACATTTATTGATTGCCCACCCGGTGCCAGGCAGCATGCTAACCATTCCACTCACAGATTCTCTCTCCTAAGTCTGAAAATAGACTTGTGAGTTAGGGACTCTAACTCCATTTTACAAACTTGAAAAACTGAGGGCCAGCTCTTGGCTTGAAGTGGCTAAGCTGCCTGAGAGCTGCTGGGAGCAGGGGCTGGTGGTTCTGGAATGTGCTTCTGGGAAGCCTGGGCTCTTCCTCTGCCCCCTCTAACCTCCCACCTGGTAGGTTTGGCTTGGGGCAGCTGTGAGGAGAAAGCAGACCAGGGACCTTTGGGAAGTTGCTAGAGAAGCCAGCTCCTTCCTACTTTAGTTAGAGGAGGCGGCTGAGCTCCAAACAGCAGCTCCCAGGCCCTGAAGACCCTTGGGGGATTTCCTCGTGTTGACATGGGGGGGTCAGCTGAATGGCCAGTTGGTGTCACTTGGTCCAGGAAGCGGGGTGGGGGATGCATGTCCATGGGCAGTGTGGGGTGACGGTGGTTATAGGTGAGCCAGGGACTCGCCCCAATGAGCCTGGAGGGGGTGCCCCCCCCCACTGTGTCCTGTGCTTCACTGCTAACTTGGACCCTCACCACCCTCTTCACCTTGTGGATCCGGGGACAGGTCGGCCTGCTGACCCTATGGCAGGTGTGTGTTCTGGCCTGGGAGTGGTAGAGCAGATGGCTTTTCCATGGGTGCAGTGCCTTGGGGGGCTCTGCCAAGTGACCCCTAGAATGGGGATTGTGGGGGGTCACTCTAGGCACCGCAGCACTGTGCTGGGGATGTTGCAGCTGCCTGGGAGTGACTTCACACAGTCCTCTCTGCCTCAAGGGTCACCCGGAATGGGGTGGGGGCAGCAGGGTGCAAGACATGAACTCTCACCTCATCTATTTGGGGAAACAGTCAGCCACACATATATGGCACACTAAATGACCATCCAGCCAAAGCTGACTGAAGACCCTTAGTCATTGAGGAGAAGGGGTGGAGGAGAAGGAAGGAGCGATGTTGGACTGAGGGACAATGTTAGACTAAGGCACGGTGGGAGGGAGCTGGTGGGCCCTGTGGGAGAGGATTGTGTGAGCACAGACACAGGATGGGGGCAGGGCACGTCAGTTGCAGGCAGTGACTGGGCCTGGAATGATGGGGTCAGCTGGGACAGGTGGGAGGCGAGGCCCGAGCACTAGGCGGAGGCCACAGTGTAGCCAGCTGTTGGTGTAAGACCAGACCAGGGTGTAGACTTTACCATGTGTGAAAATCATTGGCATCCCAGGGTTGTTTTTTTTTAACAGCTTTTAAGATATAATTCACATTCCATACTGTTCACCCATGTAAGTGTACGATTCAGTGTTTTTTAGTACATTTCACAGAGTTGTGAACCATCACCACAATTGGTTTTTTAAAATTCTCATCATAGGTTTTGATAGAGGAAGCCATGTGTGGACAATCCTTGCTGAGAGGCTGGGGTGGGAGGTTAAGAGCCAGAGGCAGGGAGACCCACTGCAGAGCGACTCACCAGGTCACTTTACCCTGTGGTACAGAGGGCCGGGATGCGGGGAGAGGATAAAAGAAGCCTGAGGCCCAGGTGCCTACTGGATATGGGACTCTGGAGGGTGGGATCTGAGTTCTCTCCAGGGTTTTGGGCGTAGGCAGCTGAGGGGAAGGCACTGTTACTTCCACACAGAGGGAGAAGCCAGGAATTGAGGTGGCTCTGAAGGAGAGATATGCTAGAAGAGTTCTATAAAAGCAGGATTTTAAGAGATGATAAGTTATCCAGGTGAGGATACCCAGAAAATAAATAAAAATGGAGTCCCTGGCAATAGGAGGTCTGTGTTATAATTTAAGCCCCAGTGTCTTAGAGGAGGAGAATTTAGCGAGAAGTTGAAGGCAGAATGTGACCTTGAGGGGAACCAAGAAGTGAGAGCAAAAGTCCCATTCAGCCCAGGAAACAGAGCTGCAGAGTCTTAGGGTGGGAGAGAACAAGGAGCAGGGAGCCAGGGAGCCAGAGGACAGGAGGAGGTGCCAGAGAATGCACTTGCTTATGAGCCCAAGAAGTAGGGGCCTCTTGTTCACCCCAGGGCCTGGCTTGGCAGTGGCACTCAGTGAATGGCTACTGAGGGAGTTCTTACCTGGCAAGGATGCTGACCTGAGCTCAGGGACCACGAGGGTGGAAATAGGCCTTTTGAGGTCGTGGGTGACCGTATCAGTCAGGGTCGATTCAGGAGACAGAAACCACATGGATGATATAAAGAATTATTGGCTGGGCATGGTGGCTCACACTTGTAATCCTAGCATTCCAGGAGGCCAAGGTAGGTGGATTGCTTGAACTCAGGAGTTCAAGACCAGCTTGAGTAAGAGCAAGACCCATCTCTACTAAAAGTAGGAAAAAAATAGCCATTGTGGTGGGTGCCTATAGTCCAAGCTACTTGGGAAGCTGATACAGGAGGATTGCTTGAGCCCAGGAGTTTGAGAATGCTGTGAGCTATGATTCTATGGCACTCTAGCCTGGAGCAACAGAGTGAGACTCTGTCACAAAAAAAAGTTAGTAGCTATAACAGGTGATTGGAGTAATGACGGATTGGCTAGTCAGAAGTAAAAAAGAAGGCTAGTAAGAAGTAAAAAGGGTATTGTGGCTCACGCCTGTTATCCTAGCACTCTGGGAGGCCAAGGTGGTTGGATTGCCTGAGCTCACAGGTGGATCAGCCTGAGCCAGATCCAGACTTCATCTCTAAAAATAGCCGGGCATTGTGGTGGGCACCTGTAGTCCAGCTACTAGGGAAACTGAGGCAAGAGAATCGCTTAAGCCCAGGAGTTTGAGGTTGCTGTGATCTGTGATGCCATGGCACTCTACTCAGGGCGACAAAGTAAGACTCTGTCTAAAAAAAAAAGAAGTAGTAAAAAGAGCTCTAAAAAGCTCCAAGTAATACAGAACTAACGGGCATGAAAACAGCACAGCTCGCATTGCCAGAGTAAGAAATGCCCCAGGCCACAGGCCTTGATGGAGAAGGTGTGACCATGGCTCTCTGGATGACACAGAAGTGGCTGTAGCGACATGCTGGCAGAACTTGCTAGAAATCAGCCCCCAGGACTTAGTGGAAATCCATCTTTTTGTGTCTTAAGGAAAGTTGTTCAGGGGTAGGCGTCTTGCTAGAGGCATGCCACTGTTAAACTCCCCAAGGAGGGTGCTGGGTGAGGCTTCAGGCTTTTGGGTGCTGCTGACTGTCGTGTGTTGCTACAGCCAGGCACTGGAGAAGCTGTTTGCATTGCAGAACCTAGAACTTCAATAACTTGTGGCTATATCAATAACTTCTCGAATTCAGTAACAATCCCACTGAACATTCTGTTACCTAAAGACCAAATTATAACATGAACTGACAGCAGTGGGCAGAAAGTAAAAAAAAAGAATAGTTCCCGTATATGCAAACACACACACACATAAATCAAGTGAATAGAAAATACGTAAAGCTACTACGGTCCTCATGTCTGCGTTTGTTCACAAGGTTATGTTTGCGCTCTGGTCTCCTGATCCCATTACCTATTCTGTGTGTGTCTGCCCTCAGCCGGAGCCTCTGCAGGTCTTACTTCTTTTACTTGGTGAAGTAACCCAAACCTTCGTTCCCCAAGGATCTGACTCTTCAGATATCCTGCTTGTTGTAGTTACCGTAATTTCCCATGAAGCCTTACTTCTGGGTATGGAAGTTCTAAGAGGTGCCTAAGGAAATCCCCTGGGCTCCAGGCAGAGTCTTGCTTGGCTCTGTCTTGTATCAGCAATCCAGTTTCTCCTTGGTAACTAGAATCACTGCTTCCTCCTTGGTAACTTGGTAGCTAGGATTGGGCCCTCTAGAGAGTGGAGTAATTCCTTTTTTGTTTTTTGACTATTGGTTCAGTAGCATATGGGGCTCAGAAAGCCAGGCGAGTATGGATGTCTTATCTGCCAGTGGAACCATTGTGGTGGAAGCTCTCCTTTTGGGGATTAAGACATTCAGTGTCCCCAGACAGGTCAGAGATATGGGGTGGGGGAAGCCAGGGCCTAACGGGAGAGTAAGTGAAGAGACTCTTGAGCTGGCAGGTGTGAAACATAGAGAAACGCAAGTGTGGACCTGGGAGGATGGAGTCACATCCCTGCTGATGGCTGCTGCAGCGCTTGTCAGGGGCCACATGGCTGATTCTCACATAGGAATTGAGCCTGGCCACCCTGTGCCTCTGGCCTCCAGGCCACAGGAAGCCCATCTGACGCCATGGCACACATGACGCCCAGACAGGGCTTCTCTCTGCTCACAACACTCGCAAATGGGTGCTCCTTTATGGAAGTCTGTGTTGGCTCATTTTGCCTCATGAGAACAACTTCAGCTCCTTAACAGCATCTATTTTGGGTATAAACCTTTCCCCACCTCCTTTCGGGACTGTGTCATGGTAACCATTAGCGTGAGCAGAGGAGTCTGATTCAGACTCTTCTCTGCCCATGTGGCCGTCACGGTGACAGCAGGTTTGGTGTGTGATCGTAAGTGCTTACGCTGGTGGTGCCAATGCTGGTGGTACCATGGCTTTGAGGGTGGCATAACTGGAGCAAGACAGGTGGGCTTTGCAGTGGGAATAGGATGGCAGGAGCCTGGCCTGTCACCAGCTAGTGGTTTGGATGTGACTGATATTTCTGAAAGTCAGAGCGATGGAAGGATGATGGGCATCTACTTGAAAGTGGCACCAAGACCTTCCTGCCACCCCTTGTCCTTATCCAGCCCCAGTCTTGAGACCAAGAGAGGCTATGACAGGAAGGGCAAGGGTTGGCAGATAGACATCTCCGTCTAATAGCCCCTCTGCTTTCTGCTGACCCCCGCCTGCCCCAGGCCCAGAGCTTGCCACCACCCTGGCAGATGATTAGGTGGGTGGCTACTCTTCTGCCTTCTGTCACCCTCTGGACTTGTTTGTACCTCCTCCTATGATCAAACAGGAAATCCAGCCATGAGGCTGTTATCTGTGGATTGGGGTCAACCCACGGGCATAGATATTTGGTCACAGAGCTGGCTCTGGGATCCAGGGTTAGCATGCTCATTTGTGGCATAGTGCCACCATGTTTGCAAGGGCTCCCATGTCACACAGACCTGGCTTCGTAATCCTGCCCTGGGACTTTCTAGCTGTACTACCTTGGAGAGGTACTAACCTGCCTTAAACCACCGTTACTTCCATACAATCTGGGTGACAGTAGAACCTGCTTCACAGGATTGTCGTGAGGACTGAACGGAATAGGGCATGCCTCTTAGCACAGGGCCTGGCACAAGGCAGGTGCTCAACAGACAGCTGAGTGAGTGAGTGATTCATTGAATACCACGCTTAGAAGGTTGCAGTCCCCCCACCAACTCTTTACCTACCCCCCGCTACAGACAAGCCTAACCAGGAAAGGGAGACTGACTGGAAACTTTGTTCTGACCTCTCCCTGCCCAAAGTGAATATACCCGTGGTAGTCACACACTGCTGGTGGGAGACTACCACAGGCTGGAAAACTGTAGGCTTCTGAGTGGGACAGACCTGGATTGTGTCTGGTTCTACCACTTCCTGTGTGACCTTGGGCAGGTTCCTTAATTTCTTCGTACCTCATTTTTCTCATCTGGAAAATGGGGATAAAAATAGTACCCACTTCAAAGGGTGAGGTATGAGGGTTAATGAGATGTTGACGTTGTAAAGCTCTGCTCACGGGGCCTGGCAGCCGTAGGAGCTTAATAAATACAAGCTCTGCTTGAGCGAAGGCTACAGGCACTCCAGGGATTTCAAGAAAGGAGAGAAATCTGTGGGCTGGTTGAGTCAGGGCCTAATAATCGTTACGATTTATTGAATATGTTCTCTGTGCCAGGCACTCTTGTAAGCCTTTTTAATGCATTCTGCTTTTATTCTCCGGGAAGTGGATAGGCCTTTTATTTCTCCCATTTTACAGCTGAGAAAACTGAGGCTCTGTTTTGCCTCTGGTCGTAACAGCTGGTGAGGAATAAAGCCTCCCAGGGAGGATTCAGGAGATTGAGATTAGTGTGTGAGGCAGGTCTATGTCAGCTGCAAGTCACATTCTCACTCACACCAAAGCAGTGAAAGCTCACATTACCTGGAAGTTCAGGGATGCCCCTGCCTCCAGGTACAGCTAGACCAGGGGCCCAGACAGTGACTGCAAAGTTTTATCCCTCTGCCTTCATCGCTGGGCACTTTGTTCTCAGGCAAGCTTGCCCCGCATGGTGGAAAGCTCGCAGCCAGCAGCTCCTGACTCACATCCGACCTTATTAGCATCTTTCCATTGCATCAGTAGAAAAGTTCCAGGGTGGCCTCTGGTTGGTTCTGCCTGGTATCATCCTCACTTTGTGACTGGGGTAGGGGCTGGGGTCTGCACAGGTATAGCCAAAACCCTCTGATGAGTAAACACCCCCTGGGAAGGAGGGGAAGGTGTCCAGATAGACCAGAATAACCAGAGTCCACTACAAGGAAAGTGGGATTGATATGGGAGGGAGAAGCACCTGCCACAGAGAAGGTGAGAGAGTCTCCAGCAACTCGGAAAGGGGACTTGAGAGAGGAAGGTGATGCCATTGGCATTGGTTTTGGCAGAACAAGGATCTAGGTTTGTGGGCAATGACTGGTTTTGTTTATGAAAGATAATAATTATCTTTAGCCCCCCGTGAGGGGTAGTTGGTGTCGGTTGGAGAAAAAATGGAGATGAGGCTTGGGTGGCCAGCTTGGGGTGCTAGCGGGGCTGAGTTGGTGAAGGTGAGAACAGCACTGGGAACAGAGATGGGGTGGGAGCCAATGAGATGGGGACTCTTTTGTGCTCCAGGAGAGGGTGGAAATGTGGGTCTTTGGTGGAAGTGGGGTGGAGAGAGCTGGGTGTGGTTAGGGATGTGGGTGGTACCGACCGGAGGCACACCTCACTGTGCCTGGGCTGGACCTGGTGGGAGTGATGCATTTGGAGGATTTGACAATTCGTGAGGGGTGGAGGGTGGAGAGGGAGGTTCCGCTTTTATAGCTAGTGATGGATCTCTGTGGGTGGGAGGAGCTGACGCTGGTTCTTCTGTGGGATGTGATGATTTCATAGCACAACAGAGGTGGAAGGGCCTTGGCTACGCTCTTCTTTGTAGAGGAGGAAATGGAGACCAAACACAACTGACAGTTGCAATTGGGATGTAGGTCTTTTTTCCCATCCCCATTCTCTCTTTTTAAAAATTCATTTTTCTTTACTCTCAGTAGTATTCACATAATCTAAGAAGTCAAACAGTACTAAAATCTCTTAACAAAATGCTGGCCCACTCCTACCCTCATCCTCTTCTCAGAGGCAGCCACTTTCAATTCTTTGAGCTATTTCTTCTAGCAAGTTTACATCTCATGTTTCTGAGTAATGCGTATATTTTTGATTCATCTATTTTGACATTTTCCTTTGACTTCCTATTTAGTAGATTCAAACACGTGGCCAACCTTTAGATTTTGTGGTAGGCGTGCTATTAACAGCGCCCTTCGAACGTTTGCTCGGAAATGCTTTGTGCCATGTATGTACGCGTGTAGTAGGCGGAGTAATAGCCCTCCAAAGACGGCCAGGTCCTAATCCCCTGTGACTATGTTACTTTACATGCAAAAGGGACTTTTCAGATATGATTAAATTAAAGACCTTGAGATGGGGAAGTGACCCTGGATTTTCTGGGTGGGCCCAGTCAGGGTCCTTTGAAGTGAAAGACAGGAGAGTCGGGAGAATGTGACAGTAGGAGACTCAGGGCACCACAGTGGGAGAAAGATTGACCATCCCTAGCTTAGAAGATGCAAGGGGCCCTTGAGCCAAGGAACGAGGGCAGCCTGTAGAGAAGCTGAAAATGTCAAGGAAATGAATTCTCATTAGAGCCTCCAGAAAAGAATGTAGCCCTGCCAACACCTTCACTTTAGCCTACTGAGGACAGCCTTTTTTTTTTGAGACAGAGTCTCACTTTATTACCCTCAGTAGAGTGCTGTGATGTCATAGCTGATGTCATAGCTCACAGCAACCTCAGACTCTTCGGCTCAAGTGATTCTCTTGCCTCAGCCTCCCGAGTACCTGGGACTATAGGAGCCTGCCACAGCGCCCGGCTATTTTTAGAGATGAGGTCTCGTTCTGGCTCAGGCTAGTCTTGAACCTGTGAGCTCAGGCAGTCCACCCGCTTCAGCCTCCCAGGGTGCTAGGATTACAGGCATGAGCCACAAGCCACAATGGCTTTTTTTTTTTTTTTTTTTGAGACAGTCTCAAGCTGTCACCCTTGGTAGAGTGCCATGGTATCATCATAGCTCAGAGCAACCTCCAACTCTGGGGCTTAAGCGATCCTCTTGCCTCAATTATTTCAATTTTCAGTAGAGATGTGGTCTCACTCTTGCTTAGGCTGGTCTTGAACCCATAAGCTCAGACAATCCACCCGCCTCGGCCCCCAGAGTGCTAGGATTACAGGTGGGAGCCACCACTCCCAGCAAGGAGAGCCATTTTTGACTTCTGACTCGGAGCATTGAAAGATAAGGAATTTGTTTTATTCTAAGCCATTAACTTTGTGGTACATACAAAAGTAATATATTATGTGTGTACATACATGCATACCCATACATATGTACGTGTGTATACACACACTTATATTTGTTTCCATTATGTCAGTGCAACTGTTATTCACAGCTGAGCCTTACAGTGTACACGTTTCCTTTCTTTTTGTTTCTTCTAAAGTTAATAATTACCTTGTTTTTTCATCTGCCTTACTTTCTTCAAACTTGTTGCTTATCTTATCACAATTTTTTTTTTTTTTGAGACAGGATCTCACTTCATTGCCAAGACCGGCGTGCAGTGGTGTCATCGTAGCTCACTGTAGCTTCGAATTCCTGAGCTCAAAAGATCCTCTTGTCTCAGCCTCCTGAGAATCTGGGACCTAGCTAATTTTTCAACTTTTTTAGAGAAGAGGTCTCTCTATGTTGCTCAGTGTGGTCTCAAACTCCAGAGCTCCAGCAGTCCTCTGCCTTGGCCTCCCAAAGTGTTAGGATTATAGGTGTGAGCCACCGAGTTGCACCTGGCCAATTTCTTATTTTTTTTTTTTAATGCGAAAAAAGTAGTTTTATTTCTCCGTAACAATTCTGTTACTTTTGGTTTGTTTTCCTTGACACATAATAATCATACATATATATGGGGTGCATCGTGATGTTTGGATACCTATGTAGCTAGTGTAATGACCAGGTCTGGGTAATTAGCACGCCCGACACTCCAGACGTTTATCATTTCTTTGTGGTAGGCCTACCACACCTTCCAGTATGGCTTTCCACACGGGTGATCACAGTAAGAAATGTTTCAGTTCCATTTTTTGAGTTATCTACTGTCTTTTCCTCTAGACCGGTTGCTTTCTAGGCACGTGGCATATTGTAGCTGACATTCTGTGACTTTCTTTTGTGGTCTCCTTGGAATTCCCTTTCCTTTCGAGTTGGAGTCTCTGTTTTCTGGCTATTGCGTTTCTTGGTTGGTGCCCCTAGTTGGAGCACTTTGTTCAGGACAGATTCCCAGCCATATCTGAATCCAACAGCAGCAGTGAGTGACACCTGTGCTCTATCAGGTAAAAAGGCAGCCCTCATCATGCCCCAGTCTAGAGCTAGAGCCGCGCTGTTTAGATGAGGTGGACAGCTGTCTCTGGCTTGTGGCATGTGCTAAGTGGTCATGCTGCAGCCCCTTTTCACCTGCACACTGGGGACTCCCTTCTCTCCTGTACTGGGTCTTCTGTGTCTTAGAGGACACCTCCTTTTTTTTTCATTGTATTAAACTTTGTTTATTAAAGTATAGTTTACATACAGTAAAGTTTACCCTTTTTAAAATACTTCCACAATTTTTTTTGAGACAGAGCCTCAAGCTGTCGCCCTGGATAGAGTGCTGTGGCATCACAGCTCACAGCAACCTCCAAGTCGTGGGCTCAAGCGAGTCTCCTGCCTCTGCCTCCCAAGTAGCTGGGACTACAGGCGCCCGCCACAACGCCCAGCCATTTTTGGGTTGCAGCTGTCATTGTTGTTTGATGGGCCCAGGCTGGATTCGAATCCACCAGCTCAGGTGTACGTGGCTGGCCCCTTAGCCCGTTGAGCCACAGGTGCCAAGCCTGATTTATACATTTTTATGTTCAGGAGTTTTTCTAAGCAGTTTACAAATATCAAGCCTCCTATAAAGTGGATATACATTAGCTTCCTTTTTACAGAAGAGGTAACCAAGGCTCAGAAAAGTTAAGCAATTTGCCCAAGGTCATACAGTTCACAGGTGGCACAGCCAGGCCTAAATCCAGGTTTATTTGTTCCAAGTTCTGTGCTCTGGTGTTGAACCCTATTCCTTCTCTTCTTAACCAGAAAAACCCATCAGAATCACTTGGGGAGCTCTTTTGAAACACAGATTGATGAGCCTCTACCTTCGAAGATCAACTTAATCCAAACTGGATATTTAAGTGTTTGACACAGTTCCCCAGATGGACACTCAGGGTACCAGCCAAGGGGAGGCACACTAATGAAAAGGGACTTTCTTGGTCTCAGTGTCTCACAGTCACAAGGAGTAGAGGCTCCCCTAGGAGTAGAGGTTTTATGAAGGAGCTGTAGAAAGGACAAGAATCTAGGCAGGAACCCTCTCCCCTTCTACTCCCTTTCCCTGATGGCTCTCATAGACCTTGCCTCTCAATCAAAACCTGCTTTTACCCTCAATATCGTTAACTTCAAGTTCAAAAAAATTAACTCAGAAATGCAAATCCTCGTTTTGCAAACTGAGAATAGCTTCCTATATTTGTCTTCGTGCGTTAGACTTCCCCCATGTTTTAATTTCCAGGTAAATAGGAACAGCTCAGTAACTGTTGAACCAATAGGATTCTTTGAAAGGGGTGGTGGGCACAAGGAGCCCAGGAGTAGCCCGCCAGGCTGTTCCCGCCGGCAAGCGGCGCTCCGCGGGAAAGCGGGTTTGTTGTTCGTGCCAGGGCCAGGAGGGGGCGCTGGTCTCCAGGAAATCATGACAGGGTGGGCGGTGCGTGGGCAGAGCCTAGGACTGCGGGAGGGAGTCGTGATGAGTCAGTTTCCTGCAAAGCGCTACCCGCCCGCCAAAACTTAGCTTCCACTCCGGCTGCGCGTCACCCTGGGGTGGGGAGGGGAAAGACAAGAGGGGGGCTGGGGGCAGGGAACACGTCACGCTGAGCCGGCCGGGCTTCCGAAACTCCCGCGGCTGTTGGGAAACCGCGCGCTCTCAGGCCGTCTCTGAGACAGGCGCGCACACACGCACACACCTTCATCCTCATTCTCTCTCTGTCTCTGTCTCTCTCTGTCTCTCTCTGTGTCTGTCTGTCTGTCTCTCTCTCTCTCTCCAAGATCGGGCCCCTCCACCTTATCTCCACGCCCAAAGCACGGCATGAGTCAGATCCCTGGAAAATAAAAATAGACGGGAGCAACGAAAACAAAACCGCTCGACAGTTCTCCCAGAACGCGACGTAGAGAAAGGGAGGGAAGGAGAGAGGAAACTGCTTGGGCGCCCCCAAATCCCAAACCCAGTCCCAAGGTTCTTTTCCTCACGAGGAGGGCGCAGGTGTCCCCCAGGGGTCCCAGGAAGGGCTGACGCACAGAGGTCCGGGCAGGGCGCCCGCGCCCAAGGGGCGACTCGCCTTCCTGCCCCACTCGGCCCTGATGCCTTCGGAAATTCCAAGGCTAGGTTGGGGCGCCGAACACCCAGGCAGCTGACGGAGGCTGTGCTCGGCGAGGCGTCCTCTAGAGTCCCCCGCCCCTCAAACACATGACCCCCTCCCAGCCGACCGCGCGACCCCGCCGCTTCGTAGTGCCGCGCCTCCGTGCGGGGCTTGACTGCGGCCGGTGAGTCCAGCGCCCCCTCCCCAGCGCAGGACCTGAGTGGGAAAGAGTGGGACCCCTGCACATCCCCGACGGCAAGGCTGGCTAGAGCCAGCCCAGCGGGGGGCAGTGGCTCCCGGTCTTCGAGGGCACCCGGCGGAGTAGGAACCGGACAGTGGATCATGGACCTTCGGTTCCCCGACTTCCCTGAGAACACGCTCTGCCAGCCAAATAGGTCACTGTGCTGACGCGAGGACAGTGACCGCGGAGAGGCAGGGAAAGGGGCTTCTGGGGTGCCACTGCTCCCCAGCTCGGGCGGGGTTCTAACCTCATACAGTCTCAGTCCATTCCCCGGGTACTCCTTGTCCCAGTGAGTCACCTCCTCGCTTGTCCTTAGGGGAGTTGTCCTGGCACGTTACCCAAGGGCCAGGGACATAGCCCGCGCTGACTTCGCCCAGCTGAGTGGGGCACACAGAGGCATCGCGGCCCGGAACCTCAGAGACCCAGGCCAGGGCGGTCCCGATTGGATCTGAGAGCCGCTCGAGACAGATCTCAGATGAACTTGCTCCACTCTGCATCCCTCGCCACTCCCGGACCCCTCCGGGAACACGGGCTACCTGCTCTTGCCGCGATCAGGATGCGCACCCGGCCCCAGAGGCCAGCTCCCAATCCGCGCCTTCCCTTATCCCAGCCGAGTTTCGGGAAAGGGGAGCGTGGCAGGGGATCCCTCACATCTGTGCTCCCGCTCTCGGCGGGAGTCTCCGACACATCCCGACCTCCGCCACACGCATCATTACAGACACCCGTGTGCGCACAGCGGGAGCGCTCAGACCCACGCACGTCATTCACCTGCCACAGAAACACTTGTGAACACAGCACTCACGCTGGCGCGGACACACATCCCCGCGGATACCCACATGCGGACACGCTCGGCTCACTCGGAGTCGCCGCCGGAGGTCCGCTGTGGTCCTACACCTTCCCTCACCTTCTTTGAGCGTCTCGGTGTGTCTGAATCCGCGACCAACTCCGCCTATCCGAGACACTGACTCCGCTGGTGCAGCTCAGCTGGGCCCTGATATAGCAAAGCTCTCTCCGAGCTCCGCCTCCTGAGGCGCGGGCCGCCCTGCGCTCGGCGCTCCGCCTCCTGGGACCGCCCCCGAGGGGGGCAGCCCAGCGCGGGTGCCTGGCCGGGTCCCGGCGAGCCAGCAGTCTGGGAACTTCGCGTGCTGCAGGAGGGCGCTTCCCTCCTCCCCCTACTCTTCGCTTAGGGTTTTTGCACTTGACACATTTTCCCGAACATTAAGCCACAAATTTGGCTTTTTTTTTTTTAAGTCGGAGGAGGGCACGGCATTGTTAGAAGGACCCCCTCTCTAGCCCACCACTGACCAATTCTGGACAAGGATTTACACAAGCAGCTGAAAGGATCAGAAGTGACATCAATAAATAAAAATCCATAAATAACAGCTACTCGGGAGGCTGAGGCAAAAGAATCGCCTTAGAATCGCCTAAGCCCAGGAGTTGGGGGTTGCTGTGAGCTGTGTGACGCCACGGCACCCTACCGAGGGCGATAAAGTGAGACTCTGTATCTACAAAAAAAAAAAAAAAAATCCATAAATAATAAAAATAATACACCTCTCTTTGAAATTCCCAGAACAGCCCCGCCATCCCCACTATTCCACCACTATTTCCACTAATCCCTCACTAGACAATCTCTCCCAGAAGCACCCCAAGCAAAGCATCTTTGAGGCCAGAATGGTAGTCAGTGTCCTTTATTTCACAGATGAGGAAACTGTATACAAAGTCTATAAAGTTGTTGCTTGTCAAATGCCTCAGAGAAGGAGGGAATTGGGCATTTGGCCTCCGGGCGGGGGGTGGGGGTGGGGACAAAGAAATCGAATGTTAAACCAATCTACCGAGCCCCTCACTCACCTCAGCAGAAGAAACCAGGGTGACTGCAGCAGATTTGATGGCTAGGAAGGGGAGAAGGATTTGGGGAGTTATCTCCTGGATATTCCACACACAGTCCACATACGCTGCTGGGGAAACTAAGGTTGGGAAAAGGCCAGTGACCTGACTCAGAACTCACAGTAAAGAAATGGCTGTGGTCAGAGCACAGGCCTTTTGCCTCCTGTCCAGGGTTTGCGGCTTGTAGCCTTCTGTTTCTGAGTTCCAAAATGATGAAAACATTCAAAAGGCAAATGTTTCCAGGCAGTTTACTGAGATGGCATCTGTAAGGACAATTCTCAAAGTGTCTACTGGTGCTCCTGACAGATACAGAGGAGAGTGACATGTCCCTTCTGTTCCCACTCACTCCTATACCCCTCATCTCCCTTGGACTTCCATCTTTGCCTCCTTTGAAACATTTGCAGTTTTGTTTTTAAAAAGTTGCAGAGAATGGAGTGTTAATCTGAACAGAAATTCCTCTAAAAAATAGAATCCAGCAGGGGTGGAGGGTAGGTAATTGGTGGGGCCACACCTATGGTGCATCTTAGAGGGGTTCAGACAAAACTTACTAAATGCAGAATACAAATGTCTTCATACAATAACTAAGAAAATGACATAATGGCTATGTCAAACAGTATGATGAAAATGTTTCAGATTGTATATGAAACCAGCACACTGTACTCCTTGATTGTACTAATGTACCCAGCTATGATTAAATTAAAAAATAGATTTTTTTTAATGACAATAAATAAATAAAAATTAAAAAAAGAAGAAGGTAAACAAACAAAAAAATAGAATCCAGACTTGAAGCAGCTACAATTATTGAAATCTCAGGCTGTTCAGTGTCTGGAAATCTCTGCCCAGACATGCCCAGTCTTCTTCCTCTAATGCAGCTGACCTCAGGGAGGACAGGCTTCCTTCTTGTCTGCTATGGGAATGGGAGCCCAGGTCTGCGGAGCACCAGACCCCCTCACCTGACTGGCCTTGGAGTCAGGCCAGGTTGGTAGATAGACCTCATGACTCTATCCCCCACCCCCAACCCCTGTCTTCACCTCCTCCCCCAACACCCATACCATCCAAAGGCTGGGCTGTCAAATGTTCAGCACAGGACAGGCACAGCCTCTTACTGCCTTGAATCCCGTCGGCTTTCAGGCATTTCAAATAGACTTGACATTGTCTGTCTGTTTACTTCAAGGAAAATTTTTTTTAATGAAGTCTTGTAATGAATTATTTAAAGTTTTGTGGTACTGAGCTTCACAATGAAATAATTCTTTTTGTTGTTTTTGGGAAGTACATTTTTTTATAACTTCTAGCTCACCACCACCATCATCACAACAGTATTCAACAAATATTTATGAAGCACCTACTAAGTGTCTAGTACTGCTCAGTACTTTTAAAAAACTGTTTGCAACCATGCATTTGAATGTGTAGCCACACATCCTCTTCAAGGGAGTACTTCTGCCTTTCTTAGATCGTTAGAAGTCACACACAAAATCTGACTTCCCCCATCCCCCAGCACACCCACCAGATCCCAGGCCCTTCCCAAGGGATGTGTTGCAAATCTCATATTCTGTTCAAGGACACTCAGGCCAAGGTCTACCTGGGATCTCTGGGGGTCTACTGTCTTCTACCATTCCTCTCCTCTCCCCAAAGCAAGCAGCCACAAAGGTAGAACAGCCACCAGGCTTTTCTAAGCCAGGGCTCAACATGCTGGGACATGTTCCTGGAGGCCAGCAGGCCAATCAGGACCACAGCCTGCTGCCTGAGCATGCTCCCAGGAATCAGGTGGCTTAGGGAGGGAGGGAGGCTCAGCCTGGGGACAAGGGGGTGCAGACCAGCCCCCACCCCAGAGCAGGGTGGGGTGTGGTGGGGTGAAGTGAATGACAGAAAGGCAAGGTGGAAAGCCTGAGCCTATAGAAGGAGGATGTGAGGAGGGCTCCGTGGCGACTGCAGGAGCTACCCAGGAAGGGAGAGGAAGTGTTGGGAACAATGTCACCGTTTCTTAGAAAAGGACTGGGGAGTCCCAAATAGGGGCTGTTAACTTTCAGAGGAATTCACCTCCACATAGGCTCCCAAGAAGCAAGATACCAGAGAAGAGGTGGAACCGAGATCCCACATACTGAACAGAAGCCTTTTTAAGCCTCATTCTGACCTGCTGGAGATTTATCCAGTCAGCACAAGGATCAGGCCTGGCTATACATTAAGGCAGAGAAATTTGTGACAGAATTTTTGCTACACAAACACTTCTAGCCTCTCAAGCCTACTGTCTAACACTGAAATTTCACCATTAAAAATGTGTTCCTTTGGCACCAGATTCTATTCTTCATTAAATAAGATTATAAAGGGAAAGTGCTTAGCCTGGGACATAGAAATCACTCCATAAATATTAGTTATTACTGGCTAGGTGCGGTGGCTCACGCCTGTAATCCTAGCACTCTGGGAGGCTGAGGTAGGTGGATTGCCTGAGCTCAGAAGTTCACGACCAGCCTGAGCAAAAGCAAGACCCTTCTCTGTACTAAAAATAGAAAAACTGAGGCAAGAGTATCACTTGAGCCCAAGAGTTGGAGGTTGCTGTGAGCTATGACACCACAGCACTCTACCCAGGGTGACAGCTTGAGATTTAGTCTCAAAAACAACAACAAAAAATCTCTAGGAAAGGTGCACCTAGTAATTATTTACAGTTTAGTGGATATCTTAAGTAGGTTCCCCAGAAAACACATTGCTTGAAGGAAGTTTATTGGGGAGTACCTTCACAATTAACACCTGTCTAGGTATAAAGAAAACAGAATTGGGCAAAGAGAGGAACTAGGCTCTTCTGGAGGCTGGAGACCCTAGAGAGGCCTCAGCGATCCCACAAGGAGGACTAGAGCAGGATGGTCCTGCAGAGTTCCCGGAATTGAAGCATGGGGCTAGGCCTGTGCACGCTTGCCTCTGCCAGCCATTTGGAAGTGGCTGCCCCTGACGTAGGGGGGATACTCAAGAAAGAGAGCTTCCTTATCTAAGGCCAACGCTCCTGGCAGCCACCGGGGAGAGTAGGTACGTGGGTCCTGCAAGGGCTTCTGGGTGGTTGCAACATAGCGTGAATAGGCTGATCAGATCATTTAGGGACTAGATGGTGAGGAAGTGCTGTGACCACAGGCCACCTGAGGAATGAAGGACTCTCTTTTCCTTTCCACATACGGTTCCCTCTTTCTGGAATGAGCGTTCCTGACTAACCCATTCCACCTCCACTCCATTCTCCACCTGTTGAATTCCTCCTGTCCCTTCATGACCCCACAACCTCTTGGGGTGAGGCCTTCTCAGAGCTCCCTTTGGCTCCCAAGCCTCTTCACGGGGCTTTCCTGGCCTACTCGGTTTATGAGCCTACTGAATCATCTGAGCTGGGAACCTGAGGGGGTGAGCCCATATTTTATTCATTTTTATACCTTCAAAGCCTAGCAGTCTCAGCCTGGAGCTCAGTGAATATTTACCAAAGGGCCATTTTTGGCCTATACTCAGTTTAGACTTCAGGCTTCCTACTTCTGAGTCATGCCTTTTATTTATTTATATATTCACTCATTCATTCATGTTTAAAAAATAATACAATTAATACTCATTGGCTTGGCGCCTATAGCCCAGTGGTTAGGGCACCAGCCACATACACCGGGGCTGACTGGCCTGGGCCTGTTAAACAACAATGACAACTACCACAAAAAAATATCTGGGCGTTGTGGCAGGTGCCTGTAGCCCTAGGCTACTTGGGAGGCTGAGGCAAGAGAATCACTTAAGCCCAAGAGTTTGAAGTTGCTGTGAGCTGTGACGCCACAGTACTCTACCGAAGGTGACATAGTAAGACTCTGTCTCAAAAAAATAAAGAAAAAATATTCATTGCTCAAACCAAAAACCTGAATATTACTAATCTCCGACACTTCCCCTCTGTGTTCTACCCCATCCTAAAGTAAACATTATATTGAATTTTGTTTAACGTTCCTTTATTTTAAATAGTTTTATCACATGTGGCAAAGATAGTAATGCCCACCCATTAATCCAGTGCTCCCCTACATTTCCCAGCCCTCTTTACAGTTTAGATAGGGTCATGTGACTAGTACTAGCCAATGAAATGTGAGGATAAGTGACATCGGTCTCTTTAGGGCTGAGGCCAGGTGAAATTCTCCCGCCTTTCTGTCTTCCACAGCTGTGGCAAAAGTGAGATTTCATGTCATACATGGTGTCATTACAACATCATGGAGCCTCCTTCAGGCTGGGTCCCCAAGTGACTGTGTGGAGCAGAGTGCCCTACCAACTTGTGTGGGATAGGTATGTAAACGAAGTAACCTGGCTGGGCATGGTGGCTCACACTTGTAAATCCAACATTTTGGGAGGCCAAGGCAGGACGATTGCTTTAGGCCAAAAACTTAAGCCCAGCCTGGGCAACAGAGTCAGACCCCATCTCTACAATTTTTTTTTTTTTAAATAGCCAGATGTGGTGGCACATACCTACAGTCCCAGCTACTTGGGAGGCTGAGATGGGAGGATCACTTGAGCCCTGGAGTTCAAGGTTGCAGTGAGCTATGATTGTGCCATTGTACTCCAGCCTGGGCAACAGAGCCAGATGCTGTCTCTGAAAAAAAAGGAAGGAAGGGCAGCAGCTGTGGCTCAAAGGAGTAGGGCGCCGGCCCCATATAACAGAGATAGTGGGTTCAAACCTGGCCCCAGCCAAAAAAAAAAAAACAAAAAAGAAGAAGAAGAAAGGAAAGAAAGAAAGAAGGAAGGAAGGAACTGTTGGTTGTATGACATCACTGAAATCTATTTGATGCTTCAGCATAACCAAACCTAAGATTTATCCATGTAGGCTCAGTGCCTGTAGCACAGTGGTTGTGGCGCCAGCCACATGCACTGAGGCTGGCCAGTTTGAGCCCAGACCAGCCAGCTAACCAACAATGACAAGTGCAACAAAAAAGTAGCCGGGTGTTATGGTGGGTGCCTGTAGTTCCAGCTGCTTGGGAGGCTGAGGCAAGAGAATCGCTTAAGCCCAACAGTTTGAGCTCTGACGCCAAGGCATTCTAATGAGGGCGATATAGTGAGACTCTGTCTCAAAAGCAAAAAAAAGATTTATCCATGTAGTTTTGGGTGGTTGTGGTTTATGGAAATCTATGTCACCCAGTGAAATACACCTGTAGGCATTCACACTCTTATGTGGTTGTCTCCCCTCTTGTCAACAAGAATCAGCTTGTTGACTCTTCTAGTCAATAGAAAGGGACCCTGTGCGCATTCCAAGTCTAAGCCTTAAGAAAGTCTAGCAACTTTCACTTTTGCATTCTTAGGGAACTTGAGCCACCAGGTAAGAAATTTGATTATTCTGACACCACCATGCTAAAAGAAGTCACATGGAGAAGTCGCATCAGGATAACCAAGGTCCATCAGCTAATAGCTCCAGCTGATCCAGCCAACAGCTCGCACCAACTTGCCTGCCATGTGAGGACCATCTTAACAGCTGATCCTCAGCCCCAGTTAAACTTCCCCAGGTGAAGCAACGTGGAGTAGACACAAACCATCCCAATGAGCCTCCGCCTAAATTATAGAATTTTGAGCAAATAAATGATGGTGGTTACCACTGTGTTTTAACATGGTTTTTTAGGCAGCAATACATAACTAAGGCATGATTCAATCATTTTCAATATCCAATTATCTCTTCTGACAGTGGGGATTTGGATTCTTTCTAATTTTTTATTGTTACATATAGAGCTATGTTTATCCTATGTCTGAGGCACATGAACAAGAATTTCTGGATACAATGTAGGAATGGAATTGCCCCACAATCTCTGTTAGGAGGAACATGATTGGAGAATTACTCACACCAGGCATTTGGCTTCAATGTCTGTCTCTTTCAGGTTTATTGGAACACTGGAGCACTGAAAACATGGTGGGCATTAACACTGCTTGCAATTTTATATAGAAACAAAAAGGAATCCATAGGAATAAAGCCCTAATGGTGGAATTTTAGGTACCGTGGCACCAGAGAATAAACATTTGGTGACAATGGAAACTGCCCATGGACTCGGAGTCCAGTCCTGTGAGCTGCTTTTAAAGCTCCCAAGAAACCCTTCACTCCAGAATTCTGGCTGGTCCCAAAAGAGTATGCATTAAGCATTCTTTGGGGTTTTTTCCTTCCTTAACAAATTATTTTAAAGTCCTTTCAAAAAAAGGTTCAGCATACAACAAAGTGCTGAGGGTCTTGGGTTTGGAACCTCTGATTTGCACAGTAGTGTGGAATCTTAGTGATGTCAGGATTTCAGATCCATTGCCGCACTCCTCACCACCCACCATCCCTCTTCCTTCAAGGACAGGGGTTTTAGACTCATTGACAGAGAATGGGGGCTGTGGGAAGTATGCTAGCTTTGGTTGAGGTGACACAGACAGAGAGTCAAGACAAATCCAGGACTGTGGCTATGACCCTTCCCTCTTAGCTTCCGCTCCCATCAGTTACTTGTCCTTAACTTTGCTTCCTTAGGCTGGCTCTGAGTGTCATCTGTGATTTTAATGTCACCAGGGCCACTGTAAAATGCAACAACTGCAACCCCCAACCCCCAAATGCTAGTGGCCCCACTGGAGCCAAGTTCAGAGCCAGGGAGATGTTACTCCCTCTCCCCATCCTCGGTGATTTCTAACAACCCTGAACCTACTGGAAGGAATAATTGCTGATATCTCCTCTCAGGAACAACCTAGCAGCTCAGGACTGGACTTAGGAAGAAAGTAGGGCCATATGTTAGGATGACACTAACCACCGTAACAAGTACACTCACATATTTCAGAGACAACCCGGAAGTTTACTTTTCACACACATTTGAATCCAATAGAGGTGCTCTGGTTGATAGGTGGCTCATTACCATGTGGTGATTCAACATCTCAGGCTCTTTGTGTCCTGTGGGCCCCGAGATCTCTAAAGGGAAAAGAAAGAGCATGAAGAAGGCAGGTGCATTTCTTCACACCTGGCTTGGAAGGAACTCACATCATCTCCCATCCCCGTTTCACTGGTGAGAACTTGTCTCATGGCCCCTCTTAGGTGCACAGGTTGATGCAGCCTCCCTGGATGGGATGTGGATTGGTGATGACCTGATGGCCAGCTTCACCACAGTAGGGAGTACGGCGAACAGGACTCCTTGGTCTCCTCCACCTTCCTACAAAGGGGTCTTTTCCTGCTGAGTCTCTGGACATGGCCGCAAGATAAACAGGGCCACCTCTCCATAGCATGGACTTGGACCTAATATCTTCATCTCTAAAATGGGTACTTTCATACCTATGATCCTATAATCACTACAGAGATTGAAAGAAATGCCGCAGACAGGATCTTCCTCAGCTCCCAAAGGAGGAAACCAGAACACAAAGAGACAGTGTGACTAGTCTGGAGTCACACAGCAGGACTCAATTTCCTTCTTCAGGTACACAGTTTTTTCTTTCTTTCTTTTCTTTTCTTTCTTTCTTTTTTTTTTTTTTTTGTTGTTGTTGTCGTTGTTTTGTTTTTTAACCAGTCAACATCAAAGTCTGGGAAGTCATTGCATTAAAATGCAGGAAAATTCCTTACTCAGCAAATCCATCAGAAAATCCCCTGGAGGCCTAGGAGAAGGATTACTAAGAAGAAAAGTTACTTTAGTGCCAGAAATGTAGGCACAGAGACCCAGACAGTTTCTTACATGAGTTGTGGGGCTCAGCCTGGACCTGGTGAGGATGGGGGCTGCTGTGGTGAGACCCAGGTCTCTTTTTTCACTCTGTAGATACCTGAAATTGCTCCATTATACCGTCCTCCGTCCACCTCAATGATTCTCAACAGAGAGAGTGGGAGGGCTCCTTCAAAACCCTTTTTTTTTTCTTTTTTCTTTCTTTCTTGTTTTGTTTTTTTTTTTTAGTCAGAGTCTCACTTTGCTGCCCTGGGTAGACTGCCATAACAGAGCTCATAGCAACCTCAGACTCTTGGGCTCAAGCTATCTATCCTCTTGCCTCTGCCTCCCAAGTAGCTGGGACTACAGGCATGTGCCACCATGCCCAGCTAGTTTTCCTGTTTTTAGTAGAGACAGGGGTCTCACACTTGCTCAGGCTGGTCTCAAACTCCTAAGCTCAAGCAATCTACCCACCTTGGCCTTCCAAAGTGATAAGACTACAAGAATGAGCCACCATGCCTGGCCTTCCAAACCCCTTTTGAAACATGCTCAGCTCCTATGTACACAGGGATTCGGAAGAAGACAAAAGAAACAATGACAGCGGCTGTCCCTGGGGAGAGGAGCAGGTCTCCTGGTTGTCTACCTCCAAGGCACCATTAACACCATCCAAACTCCCTGGGTTGTCCGTGCAAACCCTGCCTGTCTTGGAGTGTAAAGTAGACTTATTCCTCATAATGTATTTTTAAGTGGTTTACCCTATTTTAGATAATAATTAACACAATTTAAAAATAGATTCCAAGGTCCAGCTCTGTTGGAACCCACTGAGTTAGAATTGGGTGAGGATCAGCCAACTTCAGTGTCAAGGTGTTAGGTAGGTAGTTAGGGATCATGCTCTCCTGGGGAAAGAGGACAAGGACAGGTCCCCCAGGCCTCCATCTCAGTACCTCCTACCTTAATTTTGTCCCAAATGATTGCTCACCCTGGGGAGGAGGGAACATGCTACCAATTTACCAGCTAGAACTTAGCATGCCAACTGCAAAAGGATGTAGAAGACTCTCTAGCCTAGCAACAGTACAGCAGAGTCTTAGCAGTGATCTGGAACAGCCTTAAAGATGAAGTATCATGTGGCCCACTCCTCTCAAAGAGGCTCATGGGAGGCTCACACGTGTGGTAAGACTCTGGTTCCAGGGCAGTGCCTGTGGTTCAGTGAGTAGGGCACCAGCTCCAGCCAAACTGCAACAATAAAAAAAAAAAAAATAGCCGGGCGCTGTGGCAGGCGCATGTAGTCCCAGATACTCAGGAGGCTGAGGCAAGAGAATCGCCTAAGCCCAAGAGCTAGAGGTTGCTGTGAGCTGTGACGCCACAGCACTCTACTGAGGACGACAAAGTGAGACTCTGTCTCTAGAAAAAAAAGACTCTGGTTCCAAGGTGACCTCTGAACCACAAGGTAGGCCTGACCCAGATGGTATAAAAAAGAACCTCTGGCCACAACTTCGCCTCTTTGCCTACTCGCTGTCTAAGGCAAGTGTATCCTGCTCTGTAAACTTTCTTACTCTGTTAACCTATCTTTCTCTTCCTCGATAAACCTTGCTTCATGCTTGCCTTACTTTGGGGTATTTGGTCATTTTTTGGCCAAAAGCGCTTCAAGAACCGAGGACCTAGGCTGCAGCCTGAAATCCCAATATTTTAGGATGCACACAGCTCCCTTAAAACCCAACAAAGGTATTTGTAAAAAAAATCTCCCCAGGTGACGGAGTGCTCCCCACCTGGTTTAGTCTGTCCATCTGACTTTTAGAAGCAGACCCTTTCTCCTCTGTCGGAGTGAGGGAACAAGGAATAGACTGTCACTGAGCAGGGAGGAGGGAAGGAGGGAGCCAGGGTTTAGGAGGACAGGCTCATGGCTCAGCGAGCCGAAGGCCTGCTTTGCCTCCCTGGCAGTCGGGGGGGGGCCCCCACGCCCCTGTAGCCCTGAAACTGCCTCTCCATAGTGGCCCATCCCGCCCATCCAGGCAGCGTCTGTCAAGACTGCTGGCCTTGCCCGGGCTTGCCTTTCATTGCCTCATCATGTGGCCTTGCCGGGTGCCAGAGAAGTGAGCCACCCACTCACTGCTGGAAAAAAACAGCTAATTATATCATCTGGAGACCCAGGCAGGGGTATGTGGTCATTTTCAGCTGGCCCAGCCTGTTTCTACTTGCTTTGCATGATTGTTCTTGATTTTTCAAAATATTAATAACTACCAATCAGGAAAAAATCGCCTGGGGTTGTGAGGCATGCTGCTGAAGTAGGAGCTTTGGTCCACCTGCTGCTCCAGGAGAGGCCAAATAGCCCTTTTAGCTCAGAAAACCAAAGACAAGACTCTTGACTCCCAGACCTGGGCTCAGTAGACAGGCAGCTCTGAGAATTGGCATCAGCAGAATCAGAAAGGCAAATACTGCTTTGACAGCAACACAGTAATTTATTTTTTCAAAAATCCTTAAAATTCTATTTGTAGGGCGGCACCTGTGGCTCAAAGGAGTAGGGCGCCGGCCCCATATACCGGAGGTGGCGGGTTCAAACCCAGCCCTGGCCAAAAACCGCAAAAAAAAAAAAAAAATTCTATTTGTAGTTTAGTCAAGAGTGCAGTGTTTTATTTTTCCATAATTTCCTGAGTTTATTTTTTGAGTAGATAATGCATTCACAAAGCTCACAGAGCTCACAAAGCTTTGCTCCAAAGATGCAAAAGGACATGCAATGAGAACTCTCCCTACCCCCAGCCCAGAGGCTGTGGCCGGTTGCCTGTTTCCCCTCCCAGAGATAGTTTTGAACATCCAGCTGCGTGGGCTAAACCCTTGGGGACAGATGGTTTGCAGAATCCAGAATGTCCTTGATTTCAGACAGGTAACAAGGTACATCCAGCATGTATTCTGTAAACCCCCAGTTGGCTCTGCTCAGGGTGACCAGTCATCCCAGTTTGCCTGGACTATTCTATTTTAGCACTGTAAATTCCACATGCAGGGAAACCCCTCGGTACCACATAAGCCAGGACAACAAGTCACCCTAGGTCTAAGGTGTACTGTATTCACACTAACAGGGATAAAGAAAAACTGCAAATGGCTTCACATCCTTTCCTCTCCGGTTTTGCTAACAAATAACTTTGCCTCAAAACAAAGAAAAAATGTTTTGTTTTCAAAGCGTTTTGGACTTTGCATTGTGGGTGAGGGATTGTGGACCTGTAAGTGATGTACATATATTCTTTTATCCTTCTTGAACTGGTAACATGATCTGAGGTACCTTGTTTTTTCACTTAATTTATCTTAGCACCATTCCACATCAATGCCCAGAAGGCCTTTTTCCTACCGCAGTGGATTTAATCACATGGATGAAAGTTTCGGATGTCCCTAGTTTTTTGTTATTACAAACACACATAGTTTTAGATGTAGCTAACTACATGGGAGGAGGTAGTAGGTAGCGGAGAAGGAACTGGATCTTCAGTCCTAATGCTTGTTTGCGACTGAGAGTTTTAGTCCAAGCCTGCTCAGAAGTGGAGGAAGACACAAAAAGACCTGCTGAGGACTCCCAGACTTCCTGCCCCATCCATCCACTTACATCACAAAGAATCTCTCACATGAAGAAAGATTTGGGCTGGGCAGATAGCTCACGCCTGTAATCCTAGCACTCTGGGAGGCCAACGCAGGAGGATCGCTCAGGGTCAGACCAGTCTAAGCAAGAGCAAGACCCCCATCTCTATTAAAATTAGAAGAAATGGATGGTGCCTGTAGCTCAGCGGGTAGGGCGCCAGCCACATACACTGAGGCTGGCTGGTTTGAACCCAGCATAAATCAACAATGACAACTGCAACAAAAAAATAGCCCGGCATTGTGGTGGGCACTTATGGTCCCAGCTACTTGGGAGGCTGGGGCAAGAGAATTGCTTAAGCCCAAGAGTTAGAGGTTGCTGTGAACTGTGATGCCACAGCACTCTACCAAGGGTGACATAGTGAGACTCTGTCTCAGGAAAAAAAAAAAATTAGAAAAATTAGCCAAAGCTTGGCGCCTGTGGCTCAATGGGCTAAGGCGCCAGCCACGTACACCTGAGCTGGCGGGTTCAAATCCAGCCCGGGCCCGCCAAACAACAACGGTGGCCGCACCCAAAAACTGGCCGGGCATTGTGGCAGGCGCCTGTAGTCCCAGCTACTTGGGAGGCAGAGGCAGGAGCCTCGCTTGAGCCCAGGAATTGGAGGTTGCTGTGAGCTGTGATGCCACGGCACTCTACCCAGGGCGACAGCTTGAGGCTCTGTCTCAAAAAAAAAAAAAAAAGAAAAATTAGCCAAACCTGTGCCTGTAGACCCAGTAACTCAGCCAGAGGATTGCCTGAGCCTAGGAATTTGAGGTTGCAGTGAGCTATGATGACACCACTACACTCAAAAATTAAGTAAATAAAGATAGATTGATTGATTTTTCCAAGCAAGAAAACAACTTACATTCAGAACTACTGTATTAGTTAGGGTTCTCCAGAGAAACAGAATCAAGAGAAGATAGGTAAGTAGATAGATAAGTAGATAGACCAACCAACCCATTGTAAAGTAAAAAAAAAAAAAAAGCACTTAAGTCAAGTTAACATAAGTTGGGGACCATCTGTATATAGGTTCACATGGGCAAAAATACTAACCAGATAGGTCTCTCGTGACCAAGCCTAGTTCTTTAACTGGGACTGGACTTTAGCAAATGGGATCTTGGAAATCTGAACTGGGAGCCTCCTTCCTAAAACCAAGGAAAAATCTATGCTTGGCCAGGCCGAAGTTCATGTAATGATAGAGGTCCTCTTTATGAAAATGAACACACAATTATAAATATTTCCAGGGTATGTCCACCCAAACGACAGTCACAGAAGCCTCCTTTCATCAGCTTCATCATAAATCCATCTCTCTGTGTTGCTGAATAAGGATCAGGGCAACAGTGGTCTATGTGTTTGTGTATGGGGGTGACACCTGAGAGCCACAGTTTTAAAATATAAAGGACCAGAATAACCCCGGAGAAGGACATAGGAGAGACAAGAGAAAGAAAGGGACCATCCTGCAGTGCCCAGCTCAGCCATCCCATGCATCCTGGACCCACCTCAGCTGGCTCTACACAGGGTGCTCTGTGCTTCCTCACTCTCCCTGCCTCCACCAAAGGTAATAAGAATAATAATTAAAGTAGTTCAGATGTACTGAGCACTTTCTATGTGCCAGGCTTTGTTCTAAGTACTTTATCCATAGTTACTTGGTTAATGTTCACCATTACTCATTTCATGAATGAGGCACCATTACTTTCATCCCCATTTTATAGATTAGGAAACTGAGGTAGAGATAGAGATGAAATCATTTCCCAAGCCAGACAGAGATAGCACAAGGATTTGAACCCAGACAGGCTGGCTCCAGAGGGAAAGCTCTTAACCACTAATAACAAAAACAGCTGACACTTAAGTTGTGATTATGCTGTACCAGCTGCTCTTCTAAAGGTTCACATGTAGCAGCTCAACTAATCGTACGGATACTATTATTATCCCCATTTTACAGATGAGGCAGCCAAGACATAGAAAAGCTAACCCACTTGCCCAGGTCACATAGCTGCAAAAGAATTTGAACCCAGGCAGTCTGACTCCAGAGTCCACATTCTTCTGCACTATACCCCTGTGACGTGATGTGAGATCAGTGACCATGGCTTCCATTTCTGTACAGCACATGTGGTGCCAACACTAGAATTCAATAAGCACTCAATAAATGGCAATTCTCTTCTAAATAACTCTTTTCTTGATGTTAAAAAATCATATTCTAAGTTCATTGTAGAAAATCTGGAATATATAGAAAGGCTCTAAGAAGAAATGCAAATTATCCTTAACACAGCAGGGATAACCACAGCTAACATTTTGGTGTCTTTCCAGTCAATCTTACAAAATAAGGATATCACTCAATGTCTGATTTTGTAACCTCCTTTTTTCTCACTTAACCAATAGATCACAAACATTTTCCCATGTCATTACATTTTCTTCTTCAGTTTCTACAAAGGAATACTCTGTGATTGCCTCTGAACCAGAATGTTCCCCACAAACAGCCCCCTCCCCAGATATACCCACGCTATACATTCAACCCTTGCCCATTTCCTGGCATCTCTGGAAACCTCATACCATTCCCTTTGCCTTCCTTTTTAGACCCATAGTGTCTTCCACTCCTGCCAAGGATGTGTCCCCATTTTTCTCACACCCCCATGCCTCTACCATCCTGTTCCCCCTTTCCAAATCACCCTTCTCATACTTCATCAACTACGTTCAAAATTACTCCATTCCCAATTGGAGACAATCCATTTCCATCAGCAAGCTGGCATTAGCAATGTGTGTTGCAATGCATGAAGTGACAGAGGAGACAATGCCAGCGAAAGTGCGGGAGGCTGTAACATGGGAGTCCCTCCTAGGGAAATAGGTGCATTTTGAGCAGGGACCTTACAGGCACGACATCTTAACCTAAAAGAGAACTCCGCTTATGTGACTTTAGGCTGCCAGGCAGGGCCTGCAAGTGCTATTTTGGTGCAGGGAGCTCTTTTGATGTAAATTAAACCCCAATAGGAAGGCGGAGGCCTAATCCACACTGAGGGTGGGGCAGCCTGGGCGCCTTGCCCCATTAGGACCAAATGAAAGGCTTTTGAAGGTGGAGGCTCAAAACAGGTGGCTTCTTATTCCAACAAGGGTGTTTCAGCCAGGATCAGGGAAAAAGAGAGATGTGCAGACAGCAGCTGAAGTGGGGAAGTCTGGGTGGGGAGAAAGGGGGATGAGACTTCTCCCAGAACTGCTCTGCCCTGGCTGGGTTTCTCTGGCATCATTGTCATAACAGCACCTATGCTACCTACCTCACAGGTTTTGTCAGATCAGGTGAGTTAAGTGCAATGAAGGTGTTTTGCCAAGAGTAAAACCCCAGTGTTAGGTGTGGTTAAGCCTCTCTACCTTGTCCCTTTTCAGGAAGGTATTAACAGCTTCTCATTGTTTTTCAGGCGTCACCTCCATGAGATACATTTGTCCCTCTAGACAAGAGGGTGCAGGACTTGGTGCTCATGGAGACTTAACTGGATTCCCTTGCTCTGGGCCACTGTGGCCCCCCAGCCTCTTCCCCCAGAGCAACTCAGATTTTACCGTTGGTATCTACTGGGGGTCCAGGGATAATTCATCTGAACAATGTGTGGGTGGTGGGGTAATTAACTGTCCGGGAGTTTCCTGGGCACAGGACTTTCAGTGCTGAAACTGAGCCAGCCCTGGGCACACAGGGACAGTTGAACATTCTAGGTGTGCCTGGGAGTTGTGTAGGTCAGGTGTGGGTGTGGTTTGGTTTGGTGTGGGACACATATGTCAAGAGTGCTGAGGAACAGCCCGTGTGTAACTATTCGCGTCTGCGCACAGAAGTGTAGTGTGGTACATTCGGGTTTGTGTGTGGGGTTTAAGTTTCTATGGATGTGTGAGTGTTGTTTGTAAGACGTATGCCGTATGCGTAAGGGCTTGTATGGTGCGTTGGATTTACAATGGTATGGGTAATATATGCATGCCGTTTGGGTGCAATGAATGTGTTTTTCCCATTTACATGTGTACGAGGTGGAGCCTGTAGCTCAGGGAGTAGGGCGCCGGCCCCATATACCGGAGGTGACAGGTTCAAACCTGGCCCTGGCAAAAAACCGCATAAACAAAACAAAGCAACAACAAAAAAACACTTAGATGTGTAAATGTACATTGTATATTTGGTGTAGTGTTGAATGTACATTTGTGTGAGAAGGGAATAATGCCCGCGGTGCGCATGTGTGTGAAGTGTAACTCGTGTGCGGGTGTGGTGCTGGTGTTGTAGTGTGTGTGTTGTATATGCCGCTTGGTATGGGACATACCCGTGTCATCAGCGAGCAGAGCTGAATGCTGTGTACATGTTGTGACTACTGTGTTAGCGGACACGCATGTCGTGTGTGCAGACGCATTTGTGCCGTGCTTTGCGCATGCTCTATGCGGGCTTCGCTGGGCGTGGGAGGGGTGTGTGTCATTTGTGTGCCAAACGCAGTGTGTGCGGAGCTGTGCACTAGTATGCCTGTGCCGGGGGTGTGGTGTCTCCGTGAGCGCTCAGTACGCGGTGGAGGCGCGGAAACCGCCTTCCTCTAGACGCAGGGACCACACTTCTCCGTGGTCCAGCGCGGGAGGGGCCTCCCGGGGAGCGGGCACGCCCACCGCGGGAGCCGTCCGGACGCGGCGGGGGCGGTGCCCGGCTCCGCGGGGCGGGGCGGGGCGGGGGCGGTGCCCGGCTTCGCGGGGCGGGGTGGGGCGGGGCGGGGCGGGGCGGGGCGGGGCGGGGCGGGGCACGGCACGGCACGGCACGGCACGGCACTGAGGGCCTCGCTGCCCAGACGCTGGGTCTCTCCTCGCCTCCTGCCGGCTGGGGTTTAAATTTTCTCATTTACGAGCGGGGCCTGTGGCTCAAGGCAGTAGGACGCCCGCCCTATATGTCGGAGGTAGCGGGTTCAAACCCAGCCCCGGCCAAAAAACTGCAAAAAATAAAAAAAAAAAAAAATTTGCATTTACAACGGCTCCTGTTAGTCGGACGCCCTACCCAGTCCGTGTATTTCCTAGTTTAATCTTCACGGCTAGCTCACGCGTAGAGTCGTTATCTAAGGGTCCCAGAGGTAAAGGAGCGCGCCCCGCCCCGGTCTCTAACGCCCGCACCTGCTGCGGGTGAATTTACCTGGAGAGAAACGCCACAGGAAAACCCTGAGAGACCCCCAAACCTATCAAAGGATGCTGGGCAAACTCTCTCCTAAAGAGACCTTTCTGAATTTCTTACCAACAAGACCGGAAGAATGAATATGCTAGAAAAGCTCCTATAGTATATTAATATGATGCTTCCCAGAGGATGTGTAGGTGAATTAAACAGGACAGTAAAGTAGCTTGTTGTCCAAAGTCACATTTAATGCATATTGTGGAGGAGAGTGAGAGCTCTTTTTAAATTCCAAACGGTCATACTTCAGATTTGCCTCTGGTGAGTCTACCTCCACCTTCCTCCTTCTTTGTCATGCTGTATTTTCATGTGTATTTGATATGTTAGGTTAAAAAATGAAATTTCCGTTTACATAACTAAAAACTGAACAAATATTTTGGCAATTTCATATGTTCAGGTTAATACATGTGAAAGCTCTTTTAGGTTTTACGCATGCAGGGGGATTATGTTTGATTAGAGTTGTGGAAGTTCTCAGGGTCACGCTGATTGGAGCAGCTTGCACTTCTGTATTATGGCAAGAGGGGTGGCATGTGGCCACTGGAGCCCACTAGTACAGGCTCACCAGGTGACTGTTAAATATTCGGGAATTTTGCAAGCCAGTTGTTAAACATTGGTAGCTTGGCCATGAAGGGAGTATTTATGCCATGGAAACTCCTAGGAGCTGGTTATCAGCACACTACTGGGTGTTTGGCTCATTTTAGGCCACTTCAAGTTGCAGTGAAATTGGTTTCCCCAGAACCACATACCTTCCCAAATACAAACTGAGAGTTGTGGGGAGAGTGGAAATGGTGCTAGTGAGGTGTCTTAATCATTCAGACTATTATAACAGAGTACCGTAGATTGGGTGGCTTACAAATGACAGAAATTTATTTCTCACAGTTGTGGAAACTGGAAGTCTGAGATCAGGGCACCGACAGGTTCGGGTTCTGGTGAGGGCCTTCTTCTGGGTTGCTGTCTTCTTGTTGTGTCCTCATACTGCAGAAAGAGAGGATTAAAGAGCTCCCGGGGGTCTCTTTTATGAGGTCATTAATACCTCCATTAGGTCGTCACCTTCCTGACCTAATCACCTTCCAGAGGCTGTACCTCCTAACACTATCACATTGAGGGTTAGGATTTCAGCATACGAATTTTGGGAGGACACAGATATTTAGTCTGTTATAGGAGACAAACAATAAGTTCAGGGGTTATAGGAGAAAACATTGAAAATCTGGGGATGAGCTATGGCAATTCAGAATTACAGTTCACTTTAGTTAATATTGATTAAACATGTGCCAGATACTATTTGAAGCACTTTTATGTATGTTAACTCAGTTATTTCCACAATAATCTTATGAGGTAGATAGCATTAATATTCCCATTTTACAAATGGAGAAATTGAGGTTTAGGCAATAGGGCCAAGGTTGTATAGCTAGTAAGCAGTAGAGCTTGGTGACCCCAGGCTTTCTAACTCCAGAGTAGATGCTCATAACTACTATGACTATATTGCCTACATTATATCCTTTAGGTTAACCTGCAGTAACAACCCCCAAATCTTGGTGTCTTACCATTATAAAGATTTGTTCTTGCTTACATTTTATATTGGCTGTTTGCCAACTGTGGTTCTGCTTGACATGTCTTGTTCTGGGACCCAGGCAGAAGGGGCAGCCCCTATCATGGCCTTTCCCCAGGGAAAAGAACAATTTCCATAAATTCATGTGATGAATCTTAAGAGTCAAACAATGTGTGGCATGCATTATTTCCTATCACATTCCATTGGTCAAAGAGTATCACATGACCAAATTTGACTCAATGGGGGTCAAGAAATAGATTCCTCTTCCTCTAAGCCACTGCAAGTCACATGCAACCTGTTTGGTAGTAAATAATTGGAAACTATTTTAGGTTAGGTTCCTCAGAAGTAGACCCTGAGACAAGGATCTGTGGGCAAGTGATTTATTAAGGAAGTATTCCCGGGAGAATCCATAAAAGGAGTAGGGGAGCAGGATGAAGAAGGAGAGGAAGCCAAGTAAGGGTATAACTTCAGGCAAAGTCCTGGGTTCTGTCTGACTGGAGTGTAAATTATACCTCAGCGTTTATCTCAACTCAAGGCAAGGAAGCTGGGATTTCAAGGATGGGTGAAATACAGCTCCAGGGGACATAAGCAACTAGGCATTTTGGGCTTTCTGACCCTGGGGAAACAGCTCCAATAGCCCTGAACAATCCTTCAGAAAGAGTCACAGGTACGTGGGTCTTAGAAACAAAATATATAGAAATAGAAGAGAAAACAACGTGAAAAGAGACCTGAGAAGATCTGGGCAGAGGACCAATAATGCCTGTTTTCATACTGTCTTACTTCATCATCAAAGGTATGGCATTATTTCCCCAGTAGTTAATGACATGTCTTTGATGCCAAGCAGAGGGGCCAGTGTATGCTACTATTGGAACAATAGGCAATGAGGAGTCATTACAGGTTTTTCAGTAACAGTGTTGTATTTACCAAGCCATGTGTGTCTAATCCTGAAATCTTGGCAGAGTGGAAAAAGACATACATAATACTGCTATGCAGTTCTGGTGGTAACTACCTGGAGTTAGCATAGACTCCACAGATTAAGGGCGCATCCCCAGTAAGACTGCACTACTAAGATGACAGCTGCAAGTTTGGGGGTCTTAAGGCCCACCACACTTCTGACTAACTGGCAACAATGAAGGGATTGCCATAATCACCTCGGTTTCCGTAATTTGCTAGGATAATTCACAGAACTCACACATGTGCTATGCTTACTATTGAAGTTTTGTTATAAGAATATAAATCAGGACCAGCCAAGTGAAGAGACAAATATTTGGGAATGCAGACATGTCACCTCTGCAGCACATTGATGTATTCAGCAACCAGGAGCTTCACCAGAGTTTTAGGTGTCCAGAATTTTAATTGAGATTTCACTACATATGCATAATTGATTAAATCATTGACCATGAGATTGAACTGAATTCCAGCCCACTCCCTTCGCTAAAAGAGATTGGGCTGGTATCACAGGGCTCAAATCTCCAACCCGCTAATCACATGATTGGTCACTTTGCTGTGTCCAGCCCCTATCTCATTAACATAAACCCAAGTGTGGTTTGAGAGCCCCTCCATGATTAACAAAGACACTTCTATCTCTTGGGAAATTCCAAGGGTTTAGCAACTCCATCCCAGGAACCCGGGAGAAAGAACAGACAAATTCTTTATTAGGCTTGCCACATCAGATTGACTTCTGACTAGCTACAAATTTAGTGGTTCATATTAGCCCTGAGTAGAATTGGGTTTTGTTTTTGTTTTGTTTCATTTTTTTGAGATGGAGTCTCACTATGTAGCCCTCAGTAGAGTGCTGTGTCGTCACAACTCACAGCAACCTCCAACTCTTGGGCTCAAGTGATTCCCTTGCCTCAGCCTCCCAAGTAGCTGGGATTACGGGCGCCCGCCACTATTTTTACAGACAAGGTCTTGCTTTAGCTCAGAGCTGGCTCAAACTCCTGAGCTCATGTGATCCACCAGCCTTGACCTCCCAAAGTGCTGGATTACAGGCCTGAGCCACCATACCCAGCCTGAATTGTTTCTAAATTCTACAGGTAGACACATATGTAAGAAGAAATGCAATACCCCAAAGACAAGGAGAAAGATCTTAAATACAACCAAGAAATAAGACAGATGACCTACAAAGGAACTAAAAGAGACTAATTCCAGGGTTATCTTCAACAGCAATAGAGGATAGAAGCTGAAGGAATGATATTTTCTTTATTTTCTTTTTTTTTTTTTTTTTGTAGAGACAGAGTCTCACTTTATCACCCTCAGTAGAATGCCGTGGCTTCACACAGCTCACAGCAACCTCCAATTCCTGGGCTTAGGCAATTCTCTTGCCTCCGCCTCCCAAGTAGCTGGGACTACAGGTGCCCGCCACAACGCTCTACTATTTTTTGTTGCAGTTTGTCTGGGGCCGGGTTTGAACCTGCCACCCTCAGTATATGGGGCCGGTGCCCTACTCACTGAGCCACAGGCACCGCTCTGTGGAATATTTTCAAAAGATCTATAAGGTAGGTTGCTCTTTCTTTTTGGAAGGAAAAACATAATTATTAGATACCATAGTAATATTTATCTATCATTGTAAGTGAAACTTAATCTCCTGTCATTGACATTATGCGTTTAAAAGCTAAAATATTATTTTAATAATTTCTGATGTAAATCATTCTAAAATATATCACTCCATGCCTACCTTCTTAACAGAGGGTTTGTTAGTGTTCTGTAATTAGTGTTCTCTCCCCTTGAATCCGGTGACTTCCAAGGCTAGGTCATGAAAGGTAATATGGTTTCCATTTCATCCTCTAGGAATGGGTTCCTAGAACCCAGTCACCATGCTATAAGGAAGAGGAGAAACCACATGGAAAGCCCATATGTAGATGTCTGGCAGACACCCCCAGCCTTTGAGTCATGCCTACTGTCCCCACCACACCCTGCCCTAATTATGGATTTGTGAACAAAAGAAATGTTGGTTGTTATTTTTAGCCTCCAAGTTTGTAGAAGTATCAGCCACAGCAATAGGTAACTGGAAAACTATGGGACCACTGGTTACTCTCTGTTTAACAGCGGTTCCACGTGACTAGCTGGTTGCAGCCCTTTGGGATTCTCAACCCAAGGTGTCCTTTACCAATTGTAAAGAAGTTCAAACCTCATAAATTATTTCAATGTTCCTCCTACTCTAGACAAATCTTTGGTTTCAAGGAAAAGAAGACACCCACTCAAATTGACCTCAGGAAAAGAGGGTTTACTGAGAGGATACAGAGAGGCTCATGGAAATCCCAAAACAGGAATCACTGCACGGTGTGGCCTCCTGGCAACTGTAGTATATACGTGTCTGTTTCCTACCACCCTCAGCACAGATACTCCATTCTTTCCTCATTTCACGGCGTGGCTTATTCACCAGTGGATCATTAGACTTTTTCCCACTTCCAAGTTCTCTTTTCACATCACAACCTTTATAATGCAAGTACCAGTACTGATTTAGTGCCCAGTTCCAAAATTCTTGAAAAGGTGTCTAATTAATACAGCTCCTCTTTGTTAAGTAAGGTCCCACAAAGCACAATTGGCTGGGCTAGTTACAGCTGAACTGACCTTGGTCATTTGTCCATCACAGAGCAATCAGCTGGAGCCGTGGAGGGCAGGTTTGGAATGTCAGGAGTCCCTCAGAAGAGGTGTAGGAGTGGCTTGCAGTGATTCGCATCTTCAGGACACCTTCCCATTAAGGTTGTTTACTCCTCCTAGCCAGGATATGAAGGCTGAGATGGACACAAGTGTGACCTCCAGATAAGGGCAGCGCATTATCAGGAACTGTCAATCCAGGGAAGATCTGGATCAAGGAAGGAGGAAGAGGAACCATGTCTAGCAGCAGATGTGGGACCAGTAGGTACGGAGATGACCCTGAGGACAACAGAGTCCCCAGGCCACACCTGGCGTTGATTCCGAGGGACCTTTACCAAGGCTGGCAGGTGGCATTTCACTCTTTAATGCTTCTTATGGTATCCCAGATAGATACAGAATCTCTGGAGTCCAACAGATGCTGAGTTCACATATCAGGTCAGCTGTGAGACCTCAGGCAAGTTACCTTCTTTGAACCTTGATTTCTTCATGTGTAAAATGGAAATAGTACCAACCTTGCAGGTCAAGGGTGAGAATTAAATGAAATAACTCTCTTCAAAGGTTTAACACAGGGTCTGGCACATCACCGCTGCTCACTAAACGTTCGTGAACTCCCTTTCTTCCTCCACTTGGAAGTCAGCACTTCCCCTTCCAAGTTGTGAAATATTCTGGGGCAAAGATCCTGTGACTGGAGGTCAAAAGGCTAACACCCCAATTACTCACACCCTCAAAGGAGTTTCCTGCCTCCAGGCTTCTCACCTTGCCAAGGTAAAATAAGCATGCATGGGTCCAGAGAGGTCCTGATGGGGCTTCCACCCTCATCTTAATTTTTAATTCTGAAAAATCTTTGGAACAGAGAGAATTAGACTGCAAATGGTTTAGAGTCATAGCCAAGAACTACGCACACTAGAAATTAAATAGTAGAACTATATGGTCCAGTGACATTGAAGCAAATTCCCTTAATGGGAATTTTAAGAACTCAGTGAAATTACAAAACCTATAGGGCAAACCTCAGTCTCCTGCAGACTCCCACTGCCCTCGGGCAGTTCTGAAGCTCCTTATAAATGGCAATTACTGAATGTCCAGGATGGTACATCAAATTCTGAGCCTGAGGGCAGGAGCACTGGATTAGGAGTCCCAGGCCTGGGACCTATTTCCAGCCTTGCTGCTGACTAGCTACGTGTCCTGGGTCAGGTCAGGTTCCCACTGGGCTCAAACCTGGATCTCCACAGCTAAAAAATAAGAATATTGAACCAAATGATTTCCAAGAAGTCTCAAACTTAAGCAAGAAAGGAGATCTTAGTGATTAAAGAGAACTCTTAGAGTTATACAGACATCAATCAAATCCTGTTTTTCCCGTGATTAGTGGTATAACCCTGGCTGGGCAAGTTGTTTAACCTCTATATATCTCAGTTTCCTCATCTGTAAATTGGGGGTAGTTTTAGTATAAGATTGTTGTGTGGATTAAAGAAGATAGTCTATGAGTACGTGTAACACAGTAATGCCTTGCACATAGGAAGCACTCAATGAATGTTAGAGATTATTATTGTTAGTGATGGGGATCTTAAAATATATATTTGAAAGTATAGCTCCTTTCATCATGCTGGCTGCCCAGCCCAGAGCATCAGAAGAGGGGCAGATACCAGTTTGTACAACAACGTCATTGCTGTCCTTTAACAAGTTTCCCTTTTTTGGCAGGGAGGTTGAGCAGGAGCTTCTTAGAAGATGATAATCTTGAAAGCCTGGTTTTGGGGCAAAGGAAATTGTCTTATGAATGTTTTAAGCTCCTTTTCCCTTAATGAGTTAGCCTGGAGGACTTGGCCATGAAGGTTTACTGTAAGCCTAGCTAGACAGAACTCAGTATCTGCACACAGAGTAACACTTCTCTAAGTTGCCCAGGAGAGAACTAAAAAAGCACAGATTCCTGGGTGCCAGCCCAGATCTACTAGATCAGACTCTTCAGGGTAAGTGCCAGGGAATGAGTATTTTAAACCAGTGCTCCAGCTGCTGCTTCTTGTCAGGGAAGTTTGGGAAACCTGGGTAGAGGGTGTGACTTCCCCTCAGGCCCTGTTGTGTGGTGGAGAGGAGGGGGCAAGGGGCACCTGTGTGAGAACTGAGCCCTCTCCAAGGTGGCATGGGGGAAGGACGGGGAGCGCAGGGAGAAATGGCCCTACTCATAAGGTCCCCAAGTATTCATCCGCTAGATACAGTTTAGATGGGAACTAAGGTGGACTGCTTGGTAAGCTGTCCCCTTCCCTTCCAGCTCCCACACTCTGAAGCGGGGCTCACGAGAAAGATTGAATCAGTCAACATAAGAAAGGAGGAGCAGTATCTATTATACCTTCAATATCACAGTGTCCAGTGAGGAAATGTTTGTACTTGTTAAGTTGCATCCCTGTCATCAAAATGTCACACCATCGCTGTCGTTATAAAGTCTTCATTCAAGGCTGAGCAAGGTGGCTCAAGCCTGTAATCTTAGCACTCTGAGAGGTATAGGTGGGTGGATCACCTGAGCTTAGGAGTTGGAGACCAGTCTGAGCCAGAGTTAGACCCTGTCTCTAAAAAAAAAGAAGAAGAAGAAGAACAGAAAAGAAAAGAAAGAAAAATTAGTGGTGCAGGGCTTGGTGCCCATAGCTCAGTGAGTAGGGCACTGGCCACATACACTGAGACCGGTGGGTTTAAACCGGCTTGGGTCTGCTGAACAACAATGACAACTGCAACCAATACATAGCTGGGCGTTGTAGCAGGCTCCTGTACTCCCAGCTACTTGGGAGGCTGAGTCAAGAGAATCACTTAAGCCCAAGAGTTGGAGGTTGCTGTGAGCTGTGACTCCATAGCACTCTACCCACGGTGACATAGTATGACTCTGTCTCAAAAAAAAAAAAAAAAATTAGTGGGGCAGCATGGCAGGTGCCTGTAGTCCCAGCTACTTGTGAAGGCAAGAGGATCACTTCAGTCCAAGAGGAGACTGAGGTTGCTGTGAGCCATAATGCCAAGGCACTCTACCCAGTGCGACAAAGTGAGACTCTGTCACACACACACACACACACACAGTCTTCATTCAAGAGTTTCTGCAGCCCTGGGGTCACTCAGGAGCTAAGCCAGACCTGGGCCCCTTTAGATTCAGGAACTGCCCCTTCACCCATGAGGCAGGAATCAGGAAGCACTACTCTCCAATCTGGCTGGGAAACATGGTGGGGACAGGAAGCTCGTGATTAGATCTTCCCCCAAGGGATCACATTGCTACCAAATTAAAGGGTGAGCCATGCAGATTCGCTGAAGGGTTTTGAAATTCTCAGGTCAGTATGCTTCCTGGCCTTGCCATTATGTGTTTCCCCTCTGGTCACACTACTCTTGGGCCAACCCTGAACGGTGCCTGTCCCCAAGGCTCTGCACACTTCCAGACTAGGTTGTCTTTTTTTCCTTCTTTTTCTGGTCACTTCTCTCTCTGTTGTAGTGCAGAAGAACTCTAAAATTATGGGCAATTAGTCTCTTTGATTATTAATTGTGGAAGTAATCATATATACACATATTTGAAACATTCATACTTTTCAGTTTTAAAAAATTGTGATGAAATATATGTAACATAAAATTTACCATTTTTACATTTTAAAATGTATAGATTTTTACTTTTCAAAATGTACAGATGGAGGGCTCAGCGCCTGGGCTCAACGGGCTAAGGCACCAGCCACATATACCTGAGCTGGCGGGCTCGAATCCAGCCCGGGCCCACCAAACAACAATGACGGCTACAACCGAAAAATGGCCAGGCGTTGTGGCGGGCGCCTGTAGTACCAGCTACTTGGGAGGCAGAGGCAGGAGACTCGCTTGAGCCCAGGAATTGGAGGTTACTGTGAACTGTGATGCCACTGCACTCTACCCAGAGTGACAGCTTGAGGCTCTGTCTCAAAAAAAAAAAAAAATGTACAGATGAAGGTAGCGCCTGTGGCTCAGTGGGTAGGGTGCTGGCCCATATACTGGAGGTGGCGGGTTCAAACCCGGCCCTGGCCAAATTGCAACAAAAAAATAGCCAGGCATTGTGGCAGGCGCCTGTAGTCCCAGCTACTCGGGAGGCTGAGGCAAGATAATCGCCTAAGCCCAGGAGTTGGAGGTTGCTGTGAGCTGTGTGACACCATGGCATTCCACCAAGGGCGATAAAGTGAGACTCGGTCCCTACAAAAAAAAAAAAAAATTAAAAAAAAATGTGATTGAATGTACTAAATGACAATTTTGTAGAGACAGTCTTACTTTATCACCCTTGGTAGAGTGCCGTGGCATCACACAGCTCATAGCAACCTCCAACTCCTGGGCTTAGGCGATTCTCTTGCCTCAGCCTCCCGAGTAGCTGGGACTACAGGCGCCCACCACAATGCCCAGCTATTTTTCTGTTTTGCAGATCAGCCGAGGCCAGGTTTGAACCTGCCACCTTCAGTATATGGGGCCAGCACCCTACTCAATGAGCCATAGGTGCACCCGGCATTTAGTATTTTCACACTGTTTTTACCACTATCTAGTTCTTGAACATTTCATCGCCTCAGAAGGAAACCATGTACCCATTAATAGTCACTCTCCATTCCTCTCTCCTCCCAGCCTTTGGCAGCCATTATTCGGCTTTCTGTCCCTGTGGACTTGCCTATTCTGGACATTTCATATAAATAATACTATATAACTATGGTCTTTTGTGTCTGGTTTCTTTCTCTTAGTACAATGTTTTCAAGGTTCATTCATATTGTAGTGTATATATCAGTAATTCATTCTTTTTTTTTTTTTTTTTGCAGTTTTTTTGCCAGGGCTGGGTTTGAACCCACCACCTCTGGCATATGGGACCAGCGCCCTATTCCTTTGAGCCACAAGCGCTGCCCAGTAATTCATTCTTTTTTATGGTTGAGTAATATTCCATTGTATAGATATACCACATTTTGCTTATGTTCATCAGTTGACATCCTTTATACTTTTAAAGTGCTGTTTAAAATTTTTTAAAATTTTGAATTATTAGGGGTACATAGTAGTTGTATATCTTTACAGGGTACATGTGATGTTTTGATATAGGCGTACAATGTGAATTCATCAAATCAGGGCATTTGAGGTAAGCATAAAGTGCTTTTATATAAACTATGTCACCTGATCCTCACAAAAATTCCGTGAGGGAGTAAGAGCTGATGTTATTCATTATTATTATAATTCTCCTCATTTTGCAGATTAAGAAGGCTGAGGCTCATGGGGCACCTGTGCCTCAAAGAGAAGGGTGCCAAACCCATATGGCAGAGGTGGCAGGTTCAAACCCAGCCCTGGCCAAAAACTGCAACGACAACAAAAATAAATAAATAAAAGTGTTCAAGATCTTTATTAAAAAAAAAAAAAGGGGCTCGGCGCCTGTGGCTCAACGGGCTAAGGCGCCAGCCACATACACCTGAGCTAGGGGGTTCGAATCCAGCCCGGGCCTGCCAAACAACAATGGCAACCAAAAAATGGCCGGGCTTTGTGGCGGGCGCCTGTAGTCCCAGCTACTTGGGAGGCGGAGGCAGGAGACTCGCTTGAGCCCAGGACTTGGAGGCTACTGTGAGCCATGATGCCACAGCACTCTATCCAGGGTGACAGCTTGAGGCTCTGTCTCAAAAAAAAAAAAAAAAAGGGCTCGGCGTCTGTGGCTCAGCGGGCTAAGGCGCCAGCCACGTACACCTGAGCTGGTGGGTTCTAATCCCACTCAGGCCCGCCAAACAACAATGACGGCTGCAACCAAAAAATGGCCGGGCATTGTGGCGGGTGCCTGTAGTCCCAGCTACTTGGGAGGCGGAGGCAGGAGACTCGCTTGAGCCCAGGAGTTGGAGGTTGCTGTGAGCTGAGATGCCACTGCACTCTATCCAGGTGACAGCTTGAGGCTCTGTCTCAAAAAAAAAAAAGAAAAGAAGGCTGAGGCTCAGAAAGGCGGAATGGTCTGGGTACCGTGGCTCACACCTGTAGTCCTAGCACTCTGGGAGGCTGAGGCAGGAGGGCTGATTAAGCTCAGGAATTCAAGACCAGCCTAAGCAAGAGTGAGACTCCATCTTTACTAAAAATAGAAAAACTAGCCAGGCATTGTGACAGGCACCTGTAGTCCCAGCTACTTGGGAGGCTAAGGCAAGAGGACTGCCTGACCTCAAAAGATTGAGGTTGCTGTGAGCTGTGATGATGCCACAGCACTCTACCCAAGGCGACAGAGTGAGACTCTGTCCTCCAAAAAGTGGGGGTATGGGGGCATGGAGGGGGGCTGGGCACAGTGGCTCATGCCTGTAATCCTAGCACTCTGGTAGGCCTAGGTGGGTGGATTACCTGAGCTCACAGGTTCAAGACCAACATGCGCAAGAGCCAGTCTCCGTCTTTAAAAATAGAGGGCATTGTGGTGGGCACCTGTAGTCCCAGCTACTAGGGAGGCTGGACAAGAGAATCATTTGAGGTTGCTGTGAGCTATGATGCCATGGCATTCTACTGAGGGCAACAAAGCGAGACTCGGTCTCAAAAAAAAAAAAGAAAGAAAGAAAGAAAAAGAAAGGTGGAATGATTTTTCCAACGTCTCACAGCCCAGAACCAGAACCCAAACCCGGGTCTCTTGAGTTTGGATGACCAAAACCTTTATTGGGCAGTTTGCTTTGCAATCACTGTGGGGTCCTTTCACCAAGAAGACACTGAGTGGACATGTTCTCACTATGGCAGGTGGACACCAGTGAGAGTTTGTCCCTCACATAGACCTAATTTTGTCCACTGGGAAAGTTGGCCACTGCCTGCAGGGCTTGATCTTGCCCGCCTCTGCTCAGATCTCCTTGGGGAAGGCCCCTCACCTCTGCACGAGGCCCCTCCCCTCAGAATGCCAGAGAAGGCTGGAGCTCAGGTCAGGCAGGGACTGGGTCTTGCCATCCTTGTTCTTTTCCAGCACTGAGCCCGGCAGTTGGGTTCGCATAAAATGTTTGCTAACTAAGACATTTTAAGGGCTTAAGGGTGCTTTGATGTTTTGCCCTCTTTTCCCAGAGACATGTCACCAGTAGCAATTTCCCATCATCCAAGCAACCCCTTGAGCCTTGTTATTTGGAGTGAATAACAAGCAATTAGGAGCTCTAGCTCTTTAACACAAATCAGCAGGACTGGGGAGTGGAATCCTGGCCAGCTGCAGTGAGAGTTTTGTTCCTGCTAAAATAACAAAACTACATAAAAGTTTGGAAAACTGCACAAAGCAGCAAAAGTGATCATAATCTTACAACTCCAGCATAACTGTTATTTTCAAGAATTCCCTTTCGCTAGAGTCCTTCCCTCCCTTCCTTCCATCATGAACACAAGATTTTAATAGGTAACACATTTACATGATACAATATTCAAAAGATTCAAATGATATTCAGTGGAAAGATTTCTTTCCACCCCATTCTCCCATTTGTGCATTTTTTCCCCCGCAAGGAATACCGACTGTTGACTGTTTGTGTGTCCTCCATGAAGGATCCTTCTAAGCATTACCCAAACAAATATTAATACTGTGTATTTTTAAATGTATTCTTTCTACACCTCCCCCATTTCTTGCACAACGAATAATGATCTATACATACTCTACTCAGCTTTCTTTTTACCTCAACAGATATCTTGGATATCTTCCTATTTATATTCAAAAACTGCTTCCTCAATTTTTTTTTTACAGTAGCATAGCAGTCCACTCTTTGTAGATGTACCATACCTTATTAAACTGGGCCTTTGTGGATGAACATTTAAAGTATTTTCAATCTGATGCAAACAATACCACAGTGACTACCGTTATACCTGTGTCATTTCACATGAGTGAACCTCTGTTAAATTGCTAGAAGTAGGCTGGGCACGGTGACTCACACCTGTAATCCTAGCACTCTGGGAGGCTGAGGTGGGAGGAAACTCAAGAGTTTGAGATCAGCCTCAGTAAGAGTGACCTCATCTCTACTAAAAATAGAAAAAAATTAGCCAGGCATTGTGGTGTGCGCCTGTAGTCCCAGCTACTCAAGAGGCTGAAGCAGGAGGATCACTTGAACCCAAAAGTTTGAGGTTGCTGTGAGCTAGGCTGATGTCATGGGACTCTAGCCTGGGCAATAGAATGAGACTCTGTCTCGAAACAAAACAACAAAAAACCAAATTCCTAGAAATGGAAGTGCTGGGTCAGAAAATACATGCATTTATAATTTTGATAGATATGGCCAAACTGTCCTAGGATAGCAGCATACTATTCAGCCCACCAGCCACCCTTAATTACTTTCTCCATCTTTTGTTATCTGTAAATAACAGAGTTAGGATGCAGCTTCTGCAGCTTCAGGCATAAACCAATTTCTCTTTTTGGCCACTCAAATGTAATCTGCACTATATTGAAGTTCTGTTAGGTGACAAGCACTAACTGGATGCTGAGAAACAAAGCCCCATTAGATGCAGGTGCTATTCTTGGGAGCAAGTCAGGGAGCTGAGGGTGTGGGAGACCAGTGGGAAGGGATGTATACGGAGAGCCCCTGCCCCTGCCCTCCAGGCCCTACACTCCCACGGAGGAATTGGCCGCTGTACACCAGCACCTGGAAGAGCAGGGCATATGGCAGGTACCCGATACACAGTAGGGGGATGATTAAACCACCGGGTGCCAGGGGTAGAGTAAAGCGGGAGAGGCAGAGGGGACATGAGTCAGGGCAGGTTTCACAGAGGAGGAGGAACATCTGAGGGACTATTTTTTGAGGATCAATTTTACCACATGGAATTCTGAGTCAGAGGGGCTAAATAGTTGTTGGTCTCCTGACTCACAAAGGACAGTTTGATTGGCAAGGGGGGGGCAGGGTGACAGGAATGATGTGGGGGCAGATCTGAATGAGTGGAGTTTGGGGGTTCCTCTAACCCTGCACAAATGGGCATCTCCAAAATAAAGCAGAGGGTCTCTGAGCTGAGGCAGAGAAGAAGGGAGGATGCTAGGGAGGGCCACCAGGGAGAAGTTCCCCCTATCCAGCTCTGGCATGGAGTGCAGCCGCCGGGCAGGGAACACCCTGTGCAGTCCAGAGTCCGCACCCTCCTGGCGCAAGCTGTGGAAAGGATGCCCACCCTCTGCCCCACCAGCCAGATTCCAAACTCCAGAAATTGGTCTGATGGTTTGGAAACTCCAGCTGCATCCCCAGGAATGCAGGTGCCGGGTTCTCTGTTTGGGGAAGGAAACCAACATGGTTTCAACTCTTCTGGTTCATTTCCTAGAATTTAAGAAAGATGGACTAGTAAAAGGGCCTGACTCTTACAAAAAATCCAGTACCAACCAAGTCCACCCCCGTGTACTACACAAGGAAGCTTAAGTCCAGAAAGGTTAAGTGGGCCACCTGAGGGGCAGAGCTAGGTCTGGAAGCAGGGCTCCTGACTCTGTAAGCAGTGCTTTCTGCTCTGAACCAGGGGATGGACGTTAGGATGGTGAGCAGGATGTGGCTCTGGGGAACCAGAGGAAAGAGCAATGCCATAACTGGAGGCAGGTTTAGCTGCTGTGGGCAGGGGTAGGTGGAAGTGGGGTGATCTATCTACCAGTGTACCGGTTGCTGGGTTGTAAACTCTCCAAGGATTCCGGATTCAATTACTTGTCCACTCAGGTCCAAGTTCCCATTTGGTAGTGGGTTTGCCCTCATGGGTTTCAGAGAGATGCCAGCCCAGAACATCGAGGCATGGCAGTGAGGCGTGGCAGGGAGAAGCACCCTGCTGAGGGCTGGGTTTGCCAGGCCACCAGGCCCAGGGAGCACTCCATAGGGGCCCTGGGTGACTCAGGACTTCTGGGCAACGTTCCTGGGTACTCAGAAGAGGAGGAAGGGGTGGCAGCCCCAGCTCCCCTGTTCCCTGGAGAAAGAGTGCCTGTTTCTTCTGACTTCTTTCGACTTTGACTACCCTTTGGAAGATGAGAGTTTACCACAACTTAATTTTACCTGCATAAAATCCTTAGGAGGGTCTTACCTTGGGATTTAACCTCTGAAATTCCCTTCTGGGTACTCTTGAGCCCCTGGCTTACCCCAGCCAGGGATTTCCAAGAGGTGAGGGATGTGCACTTTCATTCTTCTGAGTTGGAAGAGGAAGAAAACAATTCACATCCTAGAGCAGCTAGACCTCAATGAAATGGTGAAACTCCCTCTTACATCAGCAGGTGCCTTCATGTTCTCTGGCTGCTGATAATCTTTACAGTACCTTGTGAGCAGGTTTTTTTGTCGTTTGTTTGTTTTGTTTTTTTGAGACAGTCTCACTCTGTCACCCTGGGTAGAGTGCCAGCAACCTCAAACCCTCGGGCTCAAGGTAACCTCTTGCCTCAATTTTTCTCTTTTAGTGCAGGTGGGGGTCTCACTTTTGCTCAGGCTGGTCTTGAACTTCTGAGCTCAAGCAATATGCCTGCCTCAGCCTCCCAAAGTGCTAAGATTACAGGTGCGAGCCAACACACCTGGCTTATGAGTAGTTTTTATTAAGCCTCTCATCTCTCCTATAGATAGTAACATTGAGGCCCAGAGAAGTCATGTCATTTGCCCCAGGACAGGGAAATGGAATACCCCGCCCCCCCCCAAGGACAAGTTTCCATGGCCACTTGCCTAGACAAAGTGACTCCTGCCCATTTAGGTCCTTGCCCTAGAGGCACAGCCCCAACTCCCCCACACCCCAAGTCTCCCCAGTGACTGACTGGCTTTTCAACCATAAACTCACTCAATGAGGAACTGAAAAACAGTGATCAGCATTTTCAAAACTCACAGTAAAAAAAATGCATTTAACATCACAATATAGTAGTGACAGACATAATTCATAGCACTTAGAATAATTTGTAATTGTTTTGTTTGTTTATAAACATGTAAAATCAAACAAAAGTTACAAGAAATAACACTTACCTCAGCTGCCCAAGAAGCGCTCTAGCAAAATTTTCTATTCTCTGCTGTTCTGTCATTATTGCTCAAAAATGCTCGTGTCTCACTAAATTATTTCCCTGACTTGAATTTTTTTTTTTTTTTTTTTTGAGATAGAGTCTCATTTTGTTGCCCTCTGTAGAGTGGTACGGCGTCATAGCTCACAGCAACCTCAAACTTTTGGGCTTAAGCGATTCTCTTGCCTCAGCCTCCTGCGTAGCTGGGACTACAGGTGTCCGCTGCAATGCCCAGCTATTTTTTGGTTGTGGTTGTCATTGTTGTTTGGCAGACCCGGGCTGCATCTGAACCCGCCAGCTTCAGTGTTTGTAGCTGGCGCCCTAACCCCTGAGCTACAGGTGTGGAACCTTCCCTGACTTGAATTTTTAAAAGCAAATTGGTGAAGTGCCGCTTGAGTTCCCCCTCCCTCATCTGCAGTGAGGCAAAGCTGTCAGTGAGGACAGAGGTCTGATTTTGTGCTCTTTTAGCTTGGCATTGAACTATATGCTGTGGGAACACAGAAGATGTGCCTGTCTGGACCTCACCCTCTAGTCACTTACAAGCATAGGAAGGAGACCCCACACACTGTAGAACAAGACACAGTGAATTAAGGCAGAATCAGGGCCTCTGAAGAGCTTTATTGTTGTTCCAGAGCTGTTATCACAAAATATCACGGACTGCATGGTTTAAACAACAGAAATTGATTTTCTCACAGTCTGGAGGCTGGAAGTCCGAGACCCAGGTTCAGCAGGTCTGGTTTCTCCTGAGGCCTCTCGTTGGCTCGAAGATGGCTGACCTCTTGGTGGCTTTGCACAGCGTTGTCCCCCTGTGCTCATGCATCTCTGGTGTCTCCTGTGTGTCCAGATTTCCTCTTCTTATAAGGACACCAGTCAGATTGGGATTAGGGCCCACCCTAGCGGCCTCATCTTACCTTAATGGCCTCATGTTTTGTTTTAAGAGATGATGTCTCTCTTCTAGACACTTTATATTTATTAACTCATTTAATCCTCACAACAATCCCGTAAAGTAGACACTGTTATCATTCCTGTTTGACAAATAGAATAGTTTTAACGCAAGGGTAAAAGTTATATGTTTCAAAGAAACAGATTTAAGTATCAAGGATTCACTCCCAAGTGAATTTGGGAGACACAGTTTAGTCCATAACAGGGATCTACCGCGTGTGCATTTATACATGGTCGCTCTATGGCAGAACCAGGATGACTGATCTAAGCCTTCAAATTTAAAATTCTCTCAAGAGTTCAGATTTGACGTCTTTGCACCAAATATTGAATTTGTGAAATGTAAATGTACTCTTGGAAATGTGTATTAATAGTTGGATCTTTTCTGACAGCCTTAGAGCCATTAATATGTCGGTAGCACTATTTCAACAATACTAATTCAGAATTTGTAATTATTTGTCAGGAGTACAAGAAAATTTATCTTATTATTGCTTAGAAAAGAGAGAAGCGCCGCGAGGATGGCGGGTTTGAACCTTGCCCCCTGCCAAACTGCAACAAAAAATAGCCGGGCACTGTGGTGGGCACCTGTGGTCCCAGCTGCTCGGGAGGCTGAGGCAAGAGAATCATCTAAGCCCAGGAGTTGGAGGTTGCTGTGAGCTGTGTGACACCACGGTACTCTCCCGAGGGCGACAAAGTTAGACTCTATCTCAAAAAAAAAAAAAGAGAGAGAGAGAGACAGTTGCCCAGGTTGGATTCGAACTCCTGGGCTCAAGTGATCTTCCTGCCTTAGTCTCCCAAGTAGCCAGGACTACAGGCATGCGCCACCATGTCCATTTAATTGCCTCTTTAAAGGCCCCGATCTCTAAATACTCACATTGAAAGGTACTGGGGGTTAGGACTTCAACAAGTGAACTTGGGAGACACAGTTTAGTCCATACAGGGACCTACTGCGTGTGCAGCACATCGGCTAGTGTGTGTTCATCCCAGCTCAGGCCCTTGGCGCCTTACTCCTGTTTTGAAGATGAGGAGGCTGGTGTTGGGATCAGCCGGTAATGGCTCCTGGTCTGCCTGCTGACAAAGGATGTCCTAGCATTTGTGTTCAGCTTTGTAACATTTGAGGTCATGCTCTGCCTCCTTGCATGTCGCGTTTCTGTGGTTGAAGCCACTGGACTGAGTTTTACAAGTACAGCCTGCTGGGCAGATGGGAGATGAGTGAGGCTGGAAGAGTGGGAGGAGGACGTGCCTGATCAAGGCCTCGTGGCTTGGTCCAGACAGGAGGAAGAGGAGACGGCTTTCCAGGCCAGGATGGTGTGTGCTGGGTGGGCCCACTGAGAACCTCCAGTCTACTCCTCCCATTTCACTGGGGAGGAGAATGAGGCCGGGAGATGGGAAGTGATGCGACTTGCAGACTGTTTATCTTCCAGACATCTCGTCCTTCCCTCCCTTCAAGGCCAGGCAAGCAGTGCCTTCCTTCCTCTGTGTTCCCTGGAGGGCCTAGTGTGCCATTCAAAGTGGAAATTCAGGTGTCAGCAGGATTCTCTAGCCATGAGACACTGGAAAGAAATGGGACAGTGAGTTCTCAACCTTATGTCCCTGACCTCTAAAGGAATATAAAGGTGGCTACCACACTGAGGAAGAAACAGGTCATTGCTAGGTACAAGCACTCCTAGAACGTACATACATATATGTGTGTACGTATTCTCACATATATATGTGTGTATGTGTGTGTGTGTGTGTGTATATATATGTATTATTTTCTCCCCAGTTTTTGAAACTTCCATACAGAGACACACCTTTCAACCAACATGGAGTCAGCATCAAAGGGTCCTCCCCAGCTTTGGGCTCCTCTTTCCTTCTTCCCTGCATCCACTGGAATTCTCCAGGTCCTCCTGTGTTTGAGTGAGTTTTTTGCTGGACAAACCCTTTTTTCTTTTTTTTACTGAAATTGATCATGTCTCATAGTGCCTACTGTTTTGCTGAAAGACCTGCCTAGTGGTATGCTGGTAAATATTGTACACCCAGCTTTCTGTAAGGGAAAAAAGATATATCCATAACCTTAAAAGAATCAATAATAGTACAATATAGTAAAAGAACAGGAAGCAATGAGTTGTGAGTATATATTAACTTTGTATTTAATGTAATTTATTTAATTCTGAGTTTATTTATTTATTTTTGAGACAGAGTCTCATTTTGTCGCCCTTGGTAGACTGCCATGGCATCGTAGCTCATAGCAACTTCAAAATCTTGGGCTCAAGTGATTGTCTTGCCTCAGCCTCCCAAGGAGCTGGGACTACAGGTGCCCGCCACAATGTCTGGCTATTTTTAGAGATGGAGGTCTCTGGCTCAGGCTGGTTTTGAACCTGTGAGCTCAGGCAGTCCACCCACCTCGGCCTTCCAGAATGCTGAGAGTACAGGCATGAACCAATGTGCCCGGCCTTTTAATTTTGAGTTTATATCATATATTCTCAATGAAGATTAGTTCTTAGTGGAGAATTAAAAACATCTAGGCCTACCACAGTGATTCATGACTATAATGCCCCCATTTTGGGAGTCTGAGGTTTGAGGATCACTTGAGGCCAGGAGTTCAAAAAGAGGGTGCGCAACATAGCAAGAAACTATAACTACAAAAGAAATTAAAAGATGGCGCCTGTGGCTCAGTGGGTATGGTGCTGACGCTATATACCAAGGGTCGCGGGTTCGAACCCAGCCCCAGACAAACTCCAACAAAAAAATAGCCAGGCATTGTGGCGGGCACCTGTGGTCCCAGCTACCCAGGAGGCTGAGGCAAGAGAATCACCTAAGCCCAAGAGTTGGAGGTTGCTGTGAGCTGTGACGACACAGCACTCTACCGAGGATGATAAAGTGAGACTCTGTCCCTAAAAAAAAAAAAAAAAAGAAATTAAAAAAAAAATTAGCTGGCTCGGCACCTGTGGCTCAATGGGCTAAGGCGCCAGCCACATACACCTGAACTGGCGGGTTCGAATCCATCCTGGGCCTGCCAAACAACAATGGTGGCTGCAACCAAAAACTGGCCGGGCGTTGTGGCAGGCGCCTATAGTCCCAGCTACTTGGGAGGCAGAGGCAGGAGACTCGCTTGAGCCCAGGAATTAGAGGTTGCTGTGAGCTGTGATGTCATGGCACTCTATCCAGGGTGACAGCTTGAGGTTCTGTCTCAAAAAAAAAAAATTTAACAGGTGGGGTGGCTCAAAGCTATAGTACCAGCTGGGGCAAGAGGTTTGTTGATCCCAGGAGTTTGAGGCTGCAATGAGCTATGATGTGCCCCTACATTCTAGTCTGGGTGACAAAGCAAGATTTTGTGTCAGAAAATATATACATATACTGGGCAGCACCTGTGGCTCAAGGAATAGGGTGCTGCCCCATATACCGGGGGTGGCGGGTTCGAGCCCGGCCCTGGCCAAAAGCTGCAAAAAAAAAAAAATATATATATATATAAATATAAATATAAATATTATATATTTAAATATATACATATAAATATTATATATTTAAATATATATGTATATGTGTGTATATATTATATATATATATATCTTATCCTTCTATGTATAAAGCACAGATATACACCCAGTACATAAATAGTTACACAGAATATCTGTGATATTAAAATTTCATGAAGGGGAGGCAGTGATGGTAGGAAACTAAAGGAGAAAAGATGTCTTAAAGGGCTCCTGAGGAGGCAGTAATGAACAAATGGTTGAGAAACACTGTTCCATATAATTAATTTTCAATGATGGCTGTGTTTAACAGCCAGCTCACATAATTCCTAAATATTTAATAATCAGCACTTGCAAGCCTATATGAACTGGCTGCAACCCCCAGAACTGCCCACATGTGGTGAGGTGGGTGGGAACCAGGTAGAAGGGGAAAGAGAACTCCCCAGGCCTGCAACCCAAGCAGTGTATTAGGCTGGTAGGAGAGATGGTGGCAAGTGGTGTTGAGGTGAGCAAGGACGGTCTTCTGGGCCCCTAACAAATCAACAGGGGCTGCCCTGTCTGTCAGCCACCGAGTCCTTGCCCAAGACCCTGGCCCATGGCCTATGTCATCCCCTGTCCTCCTAGTCAGCATGGCAGATGGGTGGTGGCACCCTGCAGGTCCCCAACCCAACAGGGCACAACAGGGATTTGTGCACACACCCTCACCCTTGCTCCGGAAAGGAGGCTCAGGGAATCCAAATCATCTTTGTACAAAGCCTCTGGTCGGGTGCTTCCCCTGAAAGGCTACCTCAGACATGGGGGTCAGGAAGGGAGGGGCTCATTTCCCAGTGGGAATCAGAGGGGCCCATTCAATGATGTTCCTCCTAATCAGATGTTCCCAGGGAGAGTAATGAGGATGACATAGCCCTCGATGCTTGATTAGGTTGGGCCCATGGAAACATGAATGGCTAGCTGGGGTTGGGGAGGGGGCTTGGGGACAGGCCAAGCATGCAGATCCCACAGACACAAGCATGGGGCCCCCACTTGGGCCTTTAGCTGCTGCATGGGCACAGGGGCAGGGTGGGGGAGGCCGGAGTCCTTCTCCCGGAGCACTGATACTGGTTGCTCTAATTGCTTCAGGGGAACCAGTCCAGAGGCAGCCAAAGGCACTTTGTTTTCCGTAAACAGGGCGGAGAAGAGGCATTGGGGAGCAATGTAGAGATGGTTCCTTCTCCTCTTCTGCTCTCCATTTCTCATTTGGACCATTAGGAGACTGGAGTCTGGCCTGCTGAACCCAAAGATTCTGTGGACCCCACACAAAATCACTGTGTAGCTCCTCAGAACCTCATTCTCCAAAGGCCCAGATGCTTCCCAAAAGGGTCAGGTTGAAAAGCCACCCCAAACAGTGATGTTCCTCTCTAGCCTTGCCTTTTCCTTTCCTTATTAAATCAGCTTAATCACCTCCCTCCCACGCAAAGAGTGGGTGTTATTTGGTGTGTCTAGTGCTCCCAGACTCCTAAAGCTCCAGGGGGGTGAGGAGTGGGGGGTGGCTATTTGTGCCTCCAGCTCCCCCCGAGGCTTCTTTTTACAATGACGATTTCTATGGTGCACTTGGTTACTTATTCTCCACTCACTGGAGACTTACCCCACTCCCTAGCCCACAGGACGGTCCCTGCTGGTCTCTAGAGCAGCTTCCAGCTTTGAGGCTTGTCCAGGCCTCCCTCAGGGGTGTCCTGAGCCCAGCCTATTACTTGGAGCTAGGGGAAGCTGGACCTGTACTAGAGGGTGATGACCAACCCTCAACACGGTGACACAGGAGAGATTGGTTATAGGGCTCCAAATGGGAGTAGCGGTGTCCTGAAGGGAGCTCTATGCCTGAGAGGGCCGGCCAGGGTGAGGAGCGCGCCCCCCTCAGTGCCTCTGTGCGTGCTGCGCTCTCTGCCTAGACCTCTGTCCTTCTGTCCCAGCCCAATCATCACTTCCTTCAGGGAGGACTCTCTCACATTTTCTTCTTTTCCTTCCTTCCTCTCCCTCCTTTCCCTTTTTTTGGAGCAGGGTCTAGGTGTATCTCAATCCTCCTACGTAGCTGGGATTAAAGGCAAAAGCCACCGTGCCTGGTGGGCTCTCTCATTTCTACATTTACAATAAATCCCTGTGATCACAGTTTTCACAGAAAGAACCTGTGAAGCTTACTTTTCTGGGGAGTAAAAATTTGAAGGTCTGTGTCTTCCCAAGAGCCACTAAATGCCTGGTTTTGCTTATCATTGCACTCCAGGCTAAAGATTTATTGAATAAATGAGCGAGATGAGTTACCACCTCTGTGAGGCCCTCCCCACCCATTCCCACATGGCAGCCTGTACCATAGTCAGCTGCTAACAGTTCTGTCTTTCTAGGACCTGAGGCCATGATGGGGAATTGGAGAGAATATGGGTAGTGGGGCCGCTCTGCTTGGGTTTGTATTCGGGCTCTGCTGGTTACTAGCTAAATAATAACCTTAGGAAAGTTAGCAAATTTCTCTGTGCCTCAAGTTCCCCGTCTATTAAATGAAGGTAAGAGTAAATGAGTTCATGCATATGACATGCTTAGAGTATGGTCAGGCATGTGTGTTTTTCAATGAATGTGTCTTCTGTTTTTACATCTATGTCTCTGGCACCCAGAAACCCAGACATCTGGCCTCAGAGGTACTTGAACCAGCAATGTTTAGGATTGGTCCTGGAAAGAAGAGAACTGAGAGGTAGGACAGTGCGAGCCTTCAGGTGAAGAAGGACAGTTCCTCAGGGCAGGGAGAATTTAAACAGCCAGAAACCCAGCTGCCCCAGCATCCTCCTACCCCAGAGAGGCAGAGAGCTCACAGCAGGTAGCTCACGGCAACCTCAAACTCTTGGGCTCAAGTAATCCTCTTGCCTCAGCCTCCTGAGTAGCCCAGAAAGGTTCTTTCCATGTGATAGCAACAGTTCATTCAAGGAGTAGCAATTGATTCCAGTTTGCGTTTTTTCTAGTACGCAGGGAACCGGCTTCATGGTTTCCCCTCAGAGACGCCAGCAGCAGCAGCAGCTGGCAACCCCTCCTGCAAGGTCTGGGTTTCAGCTCCACCTGGGACCATCCTGTAAGCTTCTAAGTTTTAACAATTCCAGCCTTTTTCCCTGGGTTCCTCCAGCCCTAGGGAAGCACTAGCGACTTCCTGTTGTGACTGTCATGATACTTCAGCATTTTCTTTTTTGACTTTTCTTTTCTGAGACAGAGCCTCAAGCTGTTGCCCTGGGTACAGTGCCGTGATATCACAGCTCACAGCAACCTCCAACTCCTGGGCTCAAGCGATTCTCCCGCCTCTGCCTCCCAAGTAGCTGGGACTACAGGCGTCCGCCACAACACTGGCTATTTTTTGGTTGCAGCTGTCATTGTTGTTTGGCTGGCCTGGGCTGGATTCGAACCCACCAGCTCAGGTGTATGTGGCTGGCATCTTAGCCGCTTGCGCCACAGGCACCAAGCCATTCTTTTTTGACTTTTCAATTCTTCAGTACCTAATTGACAATTCTGTATATTAGATTCTCTGTTAAAATAACTGCTGTGGTTTCTGTCTCCTGACTGGACCCTGACCGATGCTCTCACTGAACCCTCAAACCTGAGGCTCAGAGTGACACAGTGAGACGCAGGAGCCAGGTCCCACACCCCTGGACTTGCCTCAACTTTAAGAGAAACAATTGCTTCAGCCCCTTTTTCATGAATACTGTGGCCTAGAGATGAGATGGATGTGCAGATGGATGTGCTGCTCACAGGGATATCTAATCAGCCCTGGAAAAACTAGGTCAACACTTAAACCACACAAACAAAAGAGCCACGGCTCCACACACAACTGCCTGCTCGGCAAATGCCAAGACAAAGGGCTGTGGTCTCTGGGCCTTGCCAGGGATGCAGGCTTCCTAGGCCCTTGTGGAGACCTCTCAAAAAGGAGGGGCCGAACCTCCAGAGTCTCTCCTTCCTGAACTCTAAGTCTTCCCTCATTCCCTCCAGGACTGAGAAACAGCCAAATGGTACAGGCTACCCTGTTCTGCTACTCTAGAACATTCTGGTCAAACATGGAGCCTTTGAGGGCATGCTGCCCTCAGTACACATCAAAGGCAGTGACGTGCACATTAGATTCATCAGGGAGCTTCTAGAAATACTGGTGCCTGCACCCCACCCCAGAGATTCTGGTTCTGCGGAGCCTGGATAGTTAGTAAAGTTCCCCAGGTGATCCTATTGCGTAGGCAAGGTTGAAATCCACCAAATTATAAGAATGTATTTGAGACAGCATCAGAATTACCCAAAGGGTATGTTAAACCACCGACCACTGAACCTCACCCCAAGGTTCTAATTCAGTAGGTCCAGGGTAGGGCCTGAGACTTGCATTTCTCACAAGTTCCCAGCCGATGCTCTGGCCCAGGGACCATACTTTGAGAAATTGTAGGCATGGAGTTGAATAGCCAGGTTCAAATCCAGCTTTGTTATGCAGTTGACCACCTGAAGGGGTTTTGTGAGAGCTGAAAGATACAACTTGGGTAAAGAGTGTCACACAGGCGGGTGCAGTGGCTCGCATCTATAACCCTAGCACTCTGGGAGGCCAAGGTGGGACGATCCTTGGAGCTAGGGAGTTCAAGAAAAAGAAGAGCAAGAGCTGCCTGTACTAAAAATAGAAAACTAGCCAGGTGTCACGGAGGGCGCCGATAGTCCCAGGTACTCAGGAGGCTAAAGCAAGGGGCTCTCGTGAGCTCATAAGTTTAAAGTTGCTGTGAGCTAAGCTGATGCCATAGCACTCTACCCAGGGCAACAGAGTGAGACTCTGTCTTTAAAAAAAAAAAAAAAAAAAAAGCCACATACAGTGTCTGGCATGTAATAATGTTCAACAAGCACTGTTTTTTTGTTTTTTTTTTTAGAGACAGAGTCTTACTTTGTCACCCTCTGTAGAGAGCAATGGCGTCGCAGCTCACAGCAACCTCCAACTCCTGGGCTTAGGCGAATCTCTTGCCTCAGCCTCCTGAGTAGCTGGGACTACAGGCGCCTGCCACAATACCCGGCTATTTTTTTGTTGTAGTTTGGCCGGGGCTGAGTTCGAACCTGCCACCCTCGGTATATAGGGCCGGCGCCCTACTCACTGAGCCACAGGCGCCGCCCTCAACAAGCACTGTTTTCACTACAATATTACTATTAGTGAGGCTGCAGAAATCTTGAGATATAGCATGTGACTTTGACCAGTGATTTTAATCAGAATCTCAGCTTCATCATTCGTAAAACGGGGATAGTGATGCCTCGGCTCAGCCGACCTCACAGGCTCAAAGGAATTCCCTGATGTGAAAGTGTTCGGAAAACTATAAAGCTCTGTAAAGGAGTTTTATTAGAAAGGCATTAGGCAGGTACAGCCCCATCCTGGAGCCAGTGCCCAGGGCCTTGTGCTCTCTTGGGACGTTTGGAATAGCTTGTGAGAGGGGGATTCTGATGCCTTCTTCCAGCAGCCCACATGCGGCCCTATCACCCATAAGCACTTGGAATGCCAGCTTAGCACACCTGCATTGAAGAGTGGCAAGTTAATTCTCCAAACATCCAAAGGGAAGATACGGGGGGACTGCCATACTCCCAGCCCATCCTCCACCCCACCAGTATTTCTGCCAGGAAAAGGGTTGTGATGGAAGGGACCAAAGCTGTGCAGATTCCCCACCACTTGGCTCCAGGGAGGGAAGATGGACAGAAGCTGCATACCCAGGGAAGCCAAGAGGGCAGTGAGCTCATCCACTTGGGTTCGTGTCTTTCAGTTCAACTCAGAGATACATATTGCACATCTGCTAGTTTATAGCTAACGGGCTAGTTGATAGTAATACTTTCTGTGTTTAAAAAAAGATATATTTGGGCTCAGCTCCCGTAGCTCAGTGAGTAGGCCTCCAGCCACATACACCAAGGCTGGCAGGTTCGCGCCTGGCCCAGGCCTGCTAAACAACAATGACAACTACAACCAAGTGCCATAGTTGGCACTGTGGCAGGTGTCTGTGGTCCCAGCAACTTGGGAGGCTGAGGCAAGAGAATCACTTAAGCCCAGGAGTTTGAGGTTGCTGTGAGCTGTGATGCCATAGCACTCTACTGAGGGCGACATAGTGAGACTCTGTCTCAAAAAGATAAAAAATGGGCTCAGTGCCTATAGCTCAGTGGTTAGGGCGCTGGCCACATACACCCGGGCTGGCAGGTTTGAACCTGGCCCAGGCCTGCTAAACAAGAATGACAACCGTACCAAAAAATAGCCAGGCATTGTGGCAGGCTGAGGAGGCTGAGGCAAGAGAATCGCTTAAGCCCATGAGTTTGAGGTTGCTCTGAGCTGTGATGCCGCAGCACTCTACCCAAGGTGACATAGTGAGACTCTTGTCTCAAAAAAGTAAATAAATAAATAAATAAATAAAAATAAAAATAAAAAATAAAATAAAATAAAGCTTATTTGAGAGGAATGCCTTCAGAAGGCTTGAACTGAAACGAGCTGAAAACCCTTGACTGTCAGGATATAAGACCTGGGTGGCCCCCCACACTGTTCTTGGGGTAGTAGGGGGTAATTTGGTTTGACTTAACTCAGAGGTGGTTTGGCAAAGCAGGTCAAAAATCTAAAAATGTGTTTTGACCCAGGACTTCAGGTTTAGGGATCTGTCCTAAGGAAATATCACAAAATGATCAGCCTGGTTTGAATCTTGGCTCCAGTGGTGAGTAACTTTGGGCAAATTATAGTCCCATCCCTAAAATGGGACTTAATACATCCTGCCACACAGAGGTGACGAAGAAATAAGACAATGCCTGCCTGTGAGGCGCCTGGCACAGAGTACGTGCTCAGTAACATAAGCATCTTGGTTTAGGTTCCCCTGAGGTGCAGATCCCAACACAAGGATTTGAAGGCGAGCCCAGGAAACATGGGTGGTGAGGTGGGAAGTGAGACTAGGAGGGAAGAAAGCCCAGGCAGGGTACATTTATCCACCCAGAGCCGGCCGCCTCTTTAGGAAAATGCCTGGAAGCAGAGCCAGAAAGGCGAGTGGTCCCTAGGTGTCTCTAGGCTTTTAAGTCTTGTTTTTAAAATGTCCAGGATTGCCTGTCTCCAGAGTTCTTTTACATGAGAGAAAACTAGCGTTTCTCTGGTTTAAGCTACTTGTTTTTCCTTTCCATTACATGTGGCTAAATTTAATCCTTACCTGATGCTGGGGGCCGGTGGCTGTCCCAGAAGGAGGTTGTCCAAGGGACCCAGTTTGGAGACCCAATGTCACAGTCCAGGGCTCTGGTGCCAACATCACACCAAGGAAGTATCTCACCAAGAGCCCTACTCACCATCTTGGAGCTTAATTATGATCTGAACAAAGTCTTCCTAGGTATGGGTTCTTCCCTTTTGCCCAAACCCCTGGGTATCTGTCACCTCGCCACTGTCCTCAGAGCACTATGGCACACCCCCAAGCACGCACTCCATGCCTCCAACCCTTCTCTCCTTCAAAGCTTATCTGTTCAGTGTGCCTCCTCTTCGGTCCCTGCTCTGTTAGGCAACAGCCAGCACGTCTGACAAGTGAATTGGTGTTAGTGGGTTAATGTGTCACCCTCACGAGTAACAGATGTACATTTCTGACAGGGGCCTTCTGGAAACAAGGCCTTATGCCCAGAGCTGAATGACGTAAAAATCACCAAAAAACAAGAGGCCACCCTGGTGCTGGTCTGGTCTCACTTCCTCTGTTCCACTCCCATTTCCTCCTCCATCCCATCCCCTCCCTTGGCACAGCTGGCCATGGCCACAGCTTCCAACTCAGCAAATGCCAAGTCCCCACCCTCCTCCACCATCCTGGCCAAGCTGCCATACTGAAAGCGAAAGGAGGAGTTGGAACAGAAAGAAAAATAATAAAACCACTGAAAGAGAAGAAACAGCTGGCAGAATATTGGAAAAAGTCCCAGGTGGGAATCCCCAGCCCTCAAGGACTATGCCAGGCTGAGGAAGTTCTAAAGAACCTTGAAATTCATTCTTGACATTCCCAGCTCATTGGAGTACCTGACCCCTTATCCCTGCCCTGCCCCAAAGGGAGGTATGTGCACAAAGTTGGAAGTGAACTTTGAGGTTCAGACAGAGATAGGCTGAGCAAAAAAGAGCAGGGCTAAAGGTGACACAGGAAGATGAGACCCTAGTGGGTGAGTCACACAGTGCCTGAGGGTCCAGGCCCTTCTGGGCTTTCAGGAGACAGGGTCTTTCCCTGAGGCAGTGCACAGGGAGAAAGAGGCTTGGCAGAGCTGGCTAATGGCACATATGCAGCTGTGGGGAGGGCCACTTTAAGAGGCTGGACTGGCAGCAGCTGGGTGGTGGCAGCCAAAAAATAGAGTTGGCTGCTCTTACCTAAGCCAGAGTGAGAGCCTATATCCGTTCAGGAAACATAGATGAAAACTAGCCAAGGTTGGAACAGGGATCTGGCTTATGCTTCTGGGAGGCTGGGGCAGGCATGACAGAGGTCAGCAGGCAGGGAGACAAGAGCCGTGGTGCCACCTGTATAAAAGCACAATTCTGGTCGTGCAAGAGACCTGCAGGGTGGTCACCAGTGGGGGCTGGGCCGCAGTTTCTCAGGAAGAAATATGAAGGATCCTGAAAGGCAGAGAAGGGCAGAGGGGCCAGGGAGTTGACGGAGGGGGGAATGGAAGTGGGTCTGAGACTCACCTCAACCCCAAATTTGGGGAGAAGGTCCAAAGCTAGAAATTGTGCAAAGCATCATTGCATCATCTGGCTGAGTCTGGGGGCCCCCAGAAAGGCCCCTCCTTCCTCATGACTTACAATTAATGACAATAAAAAGAATAATCCACAGTGAATCTGGTTATCAGTATTCTTTGACTGGGGACAGAATAATTTGTGCCAAGTTCACTAATTCCAGGTAAGGTACAGCCCGAGGACTGTTGCAAACCCTATTTACTGATCTTTCTCTGTCTTCACTTCTCATCCTTTCCACAGTGAGGCCCCATGTCCCTCTAGCCACCTGTCCCCCCATCCATTCCAAACACCACCCCAGATTAACCTTCTAAAGCCACTAGCTTCCTCCGCCCCCGGGCTGGCATTCACCCTCTCCACACCCACCCATGGTACCCAGCCAACAGAACCTCTGGCCACTTTTTTACTGAGGGTTGTGGAGTGGGGACAGATTGTCAGACCATGGGCTCTGGGTTTGAATTTTGCCCATCCATCCAGTGCCTTCATTTCCTCATCTGTGAAACAGAGGTAATAATGATACTATTTCATGTGGGTGTCTTGAGCATTAAACGAGTAAATTCATAGACACTTAAAATAGTACCCGGCATGTCATGAGCTCTCAAGAAATGTTAGCTCTTATTCATATTGTTGTTATTCACTGAAATGTCTGTAGCTGATAGTGATTCATCAACTCTCCACATGCTAGAATAGTGTCTAGCACATAGTAGTTGCTTAATTAATATGTGTTCACACGTTCTATTCTGTAAACTATCTGTCCAACCAAACTCTTTCCCATAACAGATTTTATACATTGATACCTCTATGCCTTTGCTCATTCATGCTCCTCCCACCTCTCAAAGGACCCTTATCCCATCTAACATAATTCCCACCTTTACTTAAAACTTGGCAGCTCCAGGCTCCCAACCCCACCAGCCCCTCCTGGGCTCAGAACCTGCACAAAACAAGCACTCAGTAAAGGCTCAGTGGCTTGTGGCTTTTTTTTTTTTAGTGCTTTGGCTCCAAAACAGAGTTTCTTCTCTTGGCACTTAGTGCTCACCGCCTCTGGGGCGGCCTCTGCAAAGTGTAGCACCCTAGCTACTATACATGTCCTTTATCTTGTGGCTTTGACATTCGGAAAGGGCTTCCCAGGTAAAGCCATCCAAATAACTAGACATACCTAGACATTTGGTCTCCAAGCCACATTTTCTGGGCTTCTTTAATTGGTGAGTTGAGAGACATGGCAGCTGTTTGCCCAAGAAACACGAGCCAGGCAGCTCCACATCAACAGGCTGCTTTCTGCCCTGGACAGGACAACAGCTGCCTAAAACTTGGCTATTTATGTACTAAAAAAAGAAATTCCATGGCGACCAGTTGACTCAAGCCGGCTCCCAATGTGAGGGAGTAGTTTCAAAGTAATCCCCCATGACACCAAAAGCTCTCCACCCAGTCCTCAAAAAAAAAAAAAAAAGTGAAACTTGAGGCTGGAGTATGCATGAGCCAATATTCAGACATCCTGGAAAACGCAGTGTCAGAAGCAGGAGTTGGATCTAGAAGGTCAGCGTTTTGACAGCCCCCTCCAGGCAGTGGATGGAGTCCTCACCACCTCCTAAGAAAGCTCAGTCCACCATTAGGAAGGTCCTCCCAGAAAGCCAGGTGTGGGTAGAGGACAAGAGACTGACCTTTCTGAGTGGCAGCTGTGGGCCACACTCTATGGGCCTCTCTGCCCACCATACACAGACTAGGCCATACCACACCCTGCTGATGGACCTGGCCTTCTTCCAAGAGCATTATATACAAAGTCGTTGTTTTTTTGAGGCAGAGTCTATGCCACCCTGGGTAGAGTGCTGTGACATTGCAGCTCACAGCAAGCTCAAACTCTTACACTTAAGCAATTCTCTTGCCTCAGCCTCCTGAGTAGCTAGGACTACAGGTGCCTGCCACAACACCCAGCTATTTTTTGGTTGTCATTGTTGCTTAGCAGACCCAGGCCGGGTTTGAACCCGCCACCCTACGTGTATGTGGCCAGCGCCCTTGCCAACTGAGCTACCAGCGCTGCCCAGTATTTATTTATTATTATTTTTTGTAGTTGTCATTGTTGTTTAGCAGGCCCGGGCTGGATTTGAACCCACCAGCTCTGGTGTATGTGGCCAGCGCCCTAACCACTGAACTACAGGCATCAAGCCTCCAAAGCTTTTTTTAATCCCCACAGCCAAGAAGGTAGGCTCCCTTACTTTTGTCACTTTACAGGTGGGGGTACTGAGATGCAGAAAAACTCCTGCCAGTACCGCTTGAAAATGGCTGGGCCAAAAGAAGCCGGCTCTGCTGGGCCCAGGGTTGGGGCTAAGTGGAATTTCGTGTGGGCTCTTCCCTTCCCATCAGGTGGCCCCGCACCTCCTCCTCAGCAACTCTCGGGGAATGGTTGCACCTCTCAGCCGCTGCTATCTGCATGAACTTTGCACTCTGCTCCCACTGACCCAGAAGGGCTCGCTGATAAGGAGAACATTGCCCAGGTTTATAGTTTCCTCCCAGCCTTTCTGGCGACACCTGAGCCTGCTGCTTCCCCTTCCTACTACTTCCTCCACACTCACACTCACGCCAACACACCCCACCCTGCCAGTCACACTACAGCCAGACACATACGTGATCACATTCACACACACACACGCATGAGCAGACACGGTCACTCACCTCTGGTGGTAAACGGGTGAGGACTGGCAGGCATGGGGATTTACTGTCTAGAAAATCACACCTGTCTCCCCCTTGCCATTCTTTGCAAGCCCCTGGCATTGTCAGGCTTCCGTCTCATACCAGGTTTAATAAATGAGCTGCTCTTGAAGGATCCTCACCCCTACCCCACTGCCTTGCTTCCCTCCCACGCCTACAGGCAAACCGCAACAAGCTTAGGTCTGGAACCTGTTTTCTTCCTCATGCCGCCACCTTGTGACCTGAGCCCAGAACTGCGGACTGTGTCCAGGGGTCAACCACTCCCCAGAAAGTTCTGGAAGCCTGCTTGGCTGTTAGGGGAGGCCAGCATCCAACTGCCCTCTTTCTACAAAGGGGCAAACTGAGTAAGGAGCCCCTCTTCCTTCACCTGGCCCTCTCACCACTGGGGGCTCTGACCCATGTTTCACAGGTACACTCTGCTGGCATGGGAGATGGTTGGGACCCTCATGGTGTTCAGTCATCATACAATCACAGGATTACTGAACTTTGCCTGTAGTTTCTTAACATTCTAATACTGGATTTGGCTAAGTCTTGGTGAGAAGGTGTGACAGCAGGTGACTGCAACCTCTATCGTGGCACTGCACTTCACTTCTTCCCTAAGGCTTTGGAGAGTCTGTGGCCTTTGGCTTGTAGTTTGAGCACATGGAAGTGGGTATGACGGACCTGGGACACTCTTCCAGGCCTCAGCTTCGATGAGGCAGTCTAGGATATGTCCCCACTCTTCCTCCTTGAGCCTAGCACCAATGTGTTTCAGGCACAGTGATTCCATCGTCTCGTTTTTATTCATTTTATTTTTAGTCCTCAGGTGCAGTAGGGTGAGTTAGCCCTATTCCCCAGGTGGTGGCTTGCTCTCATCACTGGTACTGCTAGTATTTCTCTTGATTTGTGGCTACTTCTACTCCCCTGCACCATGGGAGGCCGTCCTGGCAAATCCTTTTGTGCAGTGTTTTGTAGGCATGGATTGCCACACAGTATTGCATAGTGTTATTTCATTACCATTTGTAATACACTGGATATATTATTTAATGTGTTTGGAACAGGGTTAATGGATAAAACATGTTGGAGTGTGGGAGTCCCTTACAGTTCATCGAGACTCTCTGCTTTAATGATCCTGAAAGTGAGTGAACTTTTTTCCCTGCGTTGTATTTCCTAGAACATAAACTCAGGATTGCGGACATCCTGTCCTGAGGCCTGGGTCCTCACCTCAGCTCTGCCACTTACCAGGACCTGTAAGATCCTTCATCTTCTGACCCCTTGGGTGCTCATCCAGGTTAAACTAAGGCCTCTCCAGGGTCCTGCCTACCTTGAATTGTCTGTGACATTCAGAAAGCTGTTGTATAGGATTCACCAGCCCTAGAATTCTTGAATTCACCTAATGGGTTCTTAGTGAACACCTACTCTGAAAGCCAGACTTCTGGGTTCCAATCCTAGCTTCCCCACTTACTGCTGTAACACTGAGCAAGTTCCTTAGCCCTTCTGTGCCTTTTTCCTAAAATGGGGATAGTAACAGTACCTACTCTCTGAGAATTGTGAAGATTAAATGGATTAACACAGTTCAGCAGTGCCTTGCTCAGTGCCCAGTAAAGTTTATTGTGGCTTTTTTTCATTAGATACTGTAATAGCCCCATGAAGTAGTATTAGTTTCATTTTATACAAGGCTCAAGGAGCAAAGTATTAAAATAACTTGTCCAAGGTTGCATAATGGCACTATCAGGAGCCAAATCTAGGTCTGCAGTCTCTGAGATGGCCACAGGACCTCAATCCCAATGTGCTGCCTGAAATGTGCAAAGCTTTTTTGATGCTCATCTGAATGACGAGCGGTAAGCTAAAGGTGCTGGAGACAATGCCTGGCCCGTGGTCTTCAGTCTTCATTGGCATCCTTCTCCCATACTGTGACCTTCACACCCACTGGCCCTTTCTGAAAAAGCACCTGCCTTCTCCAGGGGTTCATGGGTGTCCATGTTCACTAACCAGCCTCTGAACCAACGCGAACCCTGATGCTAGGAATACGCATGGCAGAGAAGTCTGTCTGCTTAGGGTCTAGTCCAGGCTGTAGCAATCCCTCATTCTGGGGTCTTATTCTCATCCTCTAAGCTTTGTTTCCCACATCTGTACAATGGAGATAGGATAGTAAGAATTCTGAGTTCTGTGAGGATTTAATAAATTTTAAGAAAATATCCTAATTTTGATCAAATACTAACATTTGCCTGATCCCTGAAGAACAAAAAAACTAACCTATAGCTTCATCCCACCTTAGATGACGTGCCACCCATTGTGTGCACCTCACATTTTCCTTTCTCCTCCAGGAAGATGATCTTCCTGGACCTGCCATACTCACAACAGCCCTATTTTCTGAAGTAGCTGCATCCCAGAATGTGGTGCTGGAAAAGACCTTGAGGGCCATGTTGGCAAACCTGTCTCCTATAAAGGGCTGCCCCTGCCTGAAGCAGAGTTTGAGGCTCGGTCATTGCTCCCTTCACTCTAGGGTGCAACATGCTGGGGGTGCTCATCATACCATCTACCACCCTTTATCCTCAACTGCTCCTCCCCCATCCTTCAGAGGTGCAAACTAAGTGAAGATCCCGTCTTCCTTAATTTGGACCCGTGGATGGCCAGGGGATCTGACTGCTGTGTTGGCACACGTGGTGGGTAGGAATGCCACCTGAACCGATGTACGGCAACCTCCTACGGGTAGTCGAATCACAAGTGATTACTTATGATTATTACACAAGTACGGTTTATTGGCTGAGAGCTTCATCTTCTTGGCAATCTGTAGAATTTGGAAACAATTTGCTTGCAATATACTTGACCTCACCCACTTCAATACATAATTTTAACATAGTAGTGTACTTTAGTCATTGATTGAAATGTGTATGTTTCCTTCTCTTTAGAAAACAATGAAAATATTTGCTGGGAACCCTAAGACAGCTAGTTAGAAAACAGGAAAGACCAGAAGAAAGCAAAAACAGAGTAAAGAGCACCTTTTAATGTGAAGGAAAAGCCCAGAATGAAAACACACGCTTGGCAGGCCTGAGGACAGTGCAAGCTCAGTATCCCCGGAGGAGCAAACCTGAGAGGCCTAAAGACCTCACCTAGTCAGGCCGTTTATTCACAAACTGTCCATTCCCAAGACTTTAGAACATGGCAAACCACAAAACAGGAGTTTGTCTTCATTGAGTAATAGTTAACTACCTCAACGGCAATACCACATCAGGGGCTTGTCAGGGGCAGGTACCTGAGACCCTTTATGGTCCTGATACTTAAAACTACAGGCTTGGACTCAGAAGTTGTGGGTTGCAGACACGGCTTAACCTTCCTGCTATCTTCATGACCTTGGAGAAGGCACACTTCCTCTTACTGGAATTCAGTTTCCTCATTTGCAAAGTGGGGCCATATCACCTCTAAACGTAAATGAAGAAACTTCCCATACCAACCACACTAAATAAGACAGGCTAGAAAAACCAGAAGCTACTGGGTCACATTCTTCCTTTTTTGTGTACATGTGCTAATCTTCCTACCATGGTCATGGACTACCTTTGAATTAAAAGTGAATAATCAAAGGTGGTGAGGTAGAGCTGACAATGTGAAGGGAAATGCTGAGCATAGCAACTTTCAGGACCTCCTCAGTGCCAGGCACAATTGGCGCTTCATCTGTTACCTCACTCACCCCTTCGGCCCAACAATCCTGGAAGGGAAGTAGTGTGGCTCCCTCTTCACAGCTGGGGAGACTGAAGTTCCCATCATGAAAGTCCACAGGAACGTGCCAGGAAGGGGTATATAAATGTATGGTAGTATTATCAAGATCAGTGTCCCAACCCCTGAGAGAGCAGAACATTTTCCCTCTCCTGAAACATTACCAGAGCCTCTAAGAAAATCCTTCCCCATCAGAGCAATACTCCAGGAACTCTTTCCAGGGGACTTGCTATGGGTTAAGATCAGGTGAATTCATTATTAAATGTTCCACCAGAAAGGCTTCAGCGTACAAACTTATTCGAAAACTGCACAAAAACACTTAGCACATCATATTCTCCTACTCAAAACAACTAATTCTCTAAGCTAAAATGCTGATTATACTGTGCTAAGAAACATCTCCTAATAAAAACCTTTAACATAGGCCAGGCATGGTGGCTCACGCCTGTAATCTTAGCACTTGGGAGGCCAAGGTAGGTGGATTCCTGAACTCTCAGATTTGAGACCAGCCTGAGCCAGAGCAAGACGTCTCTAAAAATAGCCAGGCTTTGTGGCAGGCACCTGTAGTTGCTTGAGACCAAGAGTTTTGGTTGCTGAGCAAGGTGGCTCACACCCGTAATCCTAGCACTCTGGGAGGCTGAGGCAGGTGGATTGCTTGAGCTCACCAGTTCAAAACCCGCCTGAGCAAAAGCAAGATCCCATCTCTCAAAAAAGATCCCATCTACTAAAAAATAGAAAAAAATGAGGCAAGAGGATTGCTTGAGCCCAAAAGTTGGAGGTTGCTGTGAGCTATGACGCCATGCACTCTATCCAGGACAAGAGCTTGAGATGCTGTCTCAAAAAAAAAAAAAAACTTTGAGGTTGCTGTGAGCTATGACACCACAGCGCTCTACCAAGGATGACAAAATGAGACGCTCTCAAAAAACAAAAAAAGTTAACATGCTTTTCTCAAAAAAAGAAAAGAGAGCAAGTTAAATTTCTTTAAAAGTCCTAATTTTAAAAAGTATAAAGTTCAAAGTCTAAACGTTAAAATTTCTAGGCTGAGCGCAGCGGCTCACATCTGTAATCCTAGCACTCTGGTTGGCTGAGGTGGGTGGATTGCTTGAGCTTTGTTTGATACAAGCCTGAGCCAGAGCCACCTCATCTGTAAAATTAGCCAGGTGTTTGTTGTGGCAGGCACCTGTAGTCCCAGCTACTGGGGACGCTGAGGGAAGAGTTTGAGGTTGCTGTGAGCTGTGACGCCTCAGCACTCTACTGAGGGTGACAAAGTGAAACTGTCTCAAAAAAAAAAAAATAGCTGGTGTCTGTAGTCCCATCTACTCAGTAAGGCTGAGGCCAGGGAATAGCTTGAGGCTAAGAATTTGAGGTTGCTGTCAGGTAGGACGCCACAGCACTCTACCCAGGAGGACAAAGTGAGACTCTGTCTCAAAAAAAGGGGTAAATTTCTAAAAGCCTTTTATAAGTAGATTTTTTTCTTTCAAAAAACAAACGCCAGGGCGGCGCCTGTGGCTCGATTAGGGTGCCGGCCCCATATACCGAAGGTGGCGGGTTCAAACTGGCCTCGTCAAACTGCAAAACTGAAAAATAGCTGGGCATTGTGGCGGGTGCCTGTAGTCCCAGCTACTCGGGAGGCTGAGGCAAGAGAATCGCCTAAGCCCAGGAGGTTGCTGTGAGCTGTGACACCACAGCACCACAGTACTCCACCAAGGGCAATAAAGTGAAACTCTTGTCTCTAAAAAAAAAAAAAAAAAGCAAATGCCAGGAAATAGCATTTTACCCTAGGGGTGGGTAGTCCACCTATTCTCCTGAACCACCACCTGTTGCTGGTGTCTGCAGCCAACAGGGCCAGCCCTAGTAACACAGCACCCCACCCCACACTGCTGCCCCACCCTGATACTGAAACTGCTGGCGATGGGGCAACACTCTAAGCCACCCAGAGGAATGGAATAGACAAGTCCCTGTGCAGCCTAGAAAACTCTCAAGAGCTGATGCAATTCCCACGCTCACAGGTGTCTTGCCTATTGCTTAAGAGTCCCGATCTGGCCACAGTGGGGGAGGAATAAAAAAGAGCAGAGCATCAGGGGACAGCCTTTGGAACTGGCTTGAAAACAAACCACAAGGTCAATCAGACCTGCCTTGATTCCTAGAGCCAAATACTGTTTGCCATCTGTCTGAGGCTTTATCTACCAGATGGGCAAGTAGCCAGGACGTTCTCAAGGTAAGAGGTTCAAGAGCCAGGCTACATAGCACACTGCCACTGCCACACCAGATGTTGTGCCTGGTCACCTAGAAAGCCCACTAAACTGGGAGTCAAGAGGCTGAACACCTGGAGATGGCCCCAACTGGGCTTCATGAGTCTGAGCCACGCACTCCACCTCCCTGGGCCTCAGGTTCTTTATCTGTAGTGTGAAGGAGTGGGCAGCGTAAGGATTCTCATACCGTTGTTGCAGAGGTCTCACACACACATTTGGTTTGAGTTAGAAATGTCTAATAATTTTTTGAAGTATTTTTTATGCATAAACCCTCTTCCACCAAATGCGTATTAACATACTGAAGTGACACTCTGTTATTTGTGCCTCTAAGTTGTGTGGGGTAGAGCCTCCTATGCTGTCACCTGTAGGATTGCAAAATAAGGTGTTTAAAAATGTTAACCATTTGCATTTACTTCTCTGTGTAATCACAACAGGAAAATTAACTGGGCTCTGGGGTTATCTAAGACTGCGATCATCAAGCTAACGTTTTCCCTGTCTTTCTAAGCCAGTATTATCTATTAGAAGTTATAATTTTTACAGCTGTATCATTTTGTTTTCTTGAGACAGGGACTCACTTTGTCGCCCCTTGTAGTCTCATGGAGTCACAGCTCACAGCAACCTCAGACTCTTGGGCTCAAGCTATTCTCTTGCCTCAGCCTCCCAAGTAGCTGGACTACAGGCGTCTGCCACAATGCCCAGCTAGTTTTAGAGATGAGGTCTTGCTCTGGCTCAGGCTGGTCTCGAACCCATGAGCTCAGGCAATCCACCCACCTTGGCCTCCCACAAGCTATACCATTTGGAACTATTTTATATATTTTCTATATTTATTGGTACAATTTCATTCCCCACAAAGTTTGGCTACCATTTAAAATTTGAAAATCACCCTCTTGGCCGGATGAGGTGGTGCTGCCTGTAAACCTAGCACTTGGGAGGGTAAGGTGGGTGGATTCCTCGAGCTAACAGGTTCGAGACCAGCCTGAGCCAGAGCAAGACCTCATCTCTAAAATTAGCCGGGCATTGTGGTGGGCACCTGTAGACCCACCTACTTGGGAGGCTGAGGCAAGAGAATAACTTGAGCCCAAGAGCTTGAGGTTGCTGTGAGCCCCGACACCACGGCACACTGTCATCTCCGAAAAAAGAAAGAAAATCACTATCTCTAAATATCTCTAAGGTTTCCTATAGCTCTCTGATGTTCTACCATTCCAGGCCCCAAACAAATTCATAGCATTTTTAACTTGTCCACATGGAAACTTCTAGTTTCCTGCCTTTGTGCCTCTACGTACGTGGCTCTTTTTCCTTATACACCAAACTTTCTATCCAAATCCTAACCTTTCCACACAAAACATTTAGCATGGGTCTTAGACGAAGCCTTGGTTTCTAAATGGGATAACAGAACCTTCCTCAAGTGATAAGGTTTAAATGTCCTGGTGGTATACATATATGATTAGCAAGGAGGGGGGCACATAAGAACTCAAGGTAAGGTAATTACCACTAACAAAAAAATAACAAGTGTATTACTATTGCCCTGGTGGAAAAGTCTTTGAGATCAGTGACAACTCAATCCTAAGGAGATGCGTGACCTCACGCAACGTGGCAAAGTGGCTCTCAAAGGGGTAGTACTGCCTCCTAGTGGATAGCTAGGCAATTTTTTTTTTTTTTTTTTCTTGAGACAGAGCCTCAAGCTGTTGCCCTGGGTAGATTGCCGTGGCATCACAGCTCACAGCAACCTCCAATTCCTGGGCTCAAGCGAGTCTCCTGCCTCCATCTCCCAAGTAGCTGGGACTACAGGCGCCCGCCACAACACCCGGGCATTCTTTGGTTGCAACCGCCATTGTTGTTTGGTGGGCCCGGGCTGGATTCGAACCCACCAGCTCAGGTGTATGTGGCTGGTGCCTTAGCCCGTTGAACCACAGGCGCCGAGCCTTGGCAATTTTTTTTAAATGATTGTCACACTGGCTTTAGACAAAGAAAACAGATATTAAATGTCTAGAATATTAAAATAGCCCCACTGCAGATATAAAATATACAAAGTGCTTTAAGGCTTTTTTTTTTGAGACAAGAGTCTCACTCTGTTGTCCCAGGCTAGAGTGCCCCAGCATCACCATAGCTCACAGCAACTTCAAACTCTCTGGGCTCAGAGGATCCTCAGCCTCCTCCCCAGTACCTGGAACTACAGGCACCACAATGCTTGGCTCATTTTTCTATTTTTAGTAGAGATAGGATCTCGCACTCACTTGATGTGCTCTCAAATTCTTGAGCTCAACCAGTGCTAGGATTATAGGCATGAGCCACTGTCCCTAGCCAAGTGCTTTAAGTTTTACAAAAGCTAGGCAACTTAGAACAAGGCCATCATGAAGAGACAGTGAAAAAGGAATATACTTGTCTAGTAAAACACTGATTAATTACACAGGATTATGACTACTCTATTTTTCCTAAAATACACTGAAGAACTGTTTTGGGCAAAGATATTACAGGTTCAGACTACTATATTAAAGCCAAGTCAATTTTTTTTGTTTCCCAGTGCATGTAAAAGATGTTTATACTGTACTATATTAAATGTAAGAAAGTATTATGTATTTAAAAAGTACATACCTTTATTTAAAATACTTTATTGTTTAAAACTGCTAAGGATCATCCGAACGAACCTTCAGTGACCTGTAATCTTTTTGAAGGTGGAGGGTCTTCATTTAATACTGATGGCTACTGACTAGTGACTCACCAGGGTGGGGGTGGTTGCTGAAGGTTATGAATTTCTTAAGTTTGCCATACTGACTCTTCCATTGATTATATTTCTCTGTAGCACAACAATGCTGTCAGATAGCACCTTACCCACAGGATAACTTCTTTGTGTTTCTTAGGTACAGTCTCACTCTGTCGCCCTTGGTAGAGTGCCGTGGCGTCACAGATCACAGCAACATCCAGCTCTTGGGCTTAGGCGAGTCTCTTGCCTCAGCCTCCCAAGTAGCTGGGGCTACATGTGCCCGCCACAATGCCTGGCTATTTTTTTTGTTGCGGTTTGGCCGGGGCCGGGTTTGAACCCACCACCCTTGGTATATGGGGCTGGTGCCCCACTCACTGAGCAACAGGTGCCACCCTTAACTCCTTTCAATGATATAGTCAATCCTCTGAAACCCTGCAATCGCTTATCCAGTAAATTTATGGGGTATTCTAAATCTTTTGTCACCCAAAAGATTTTTCAAAAGAAAGGAAAAGGGTGGTGCCTGTCGGTCAGTGGGTAGGGCACCGGCCCCATATACCAAGGGTGGCGGGTCCAAACCCGGCCCCGGCCAAACTGCAACAAAAAAATAGCCAGGCATTGTGGCGGGCACCTGTAGCCCCAGCTACTTGGCAGGCTGAGGCAAGAGAATCACCTAAACCCAGGAGTTAGAGGTTGCTGTGAGCTATTGATGCCACAGCACTCTACCGAGGGCTACAGAGTGAGACTGTCTCAAAACAAAAAGAAAGGAAAAGTAAATTTACTTGAGGACATTTAAGGACATTAATTGAATGATTACATGTAGAACAGTTAACCCCCATCTGTCTTTTTTTTTAATGAATTTTTTTTATTTGCTTATGTTTGCAAAAGAAACATAAATAGTAAAGCCACCTTACTGAGATAATGCATTTGGAGTAATAACATGACATTAGCACAAATAACAGGAAATACTCAACTTTTTATAGTGTTTGCATTTCATATTAAGAGCACACTATGCTAAGGGGAAAAAATAGTAATTCCTAAAGGAGTCTTTACTAACTAAAGTTCCATGAGAGAATAAAATGCTACAGAAAATCAAAGGAGGAACAATATTCTCAATTGCTCCAAAGATACTCCATAGCTGTTGTCATTTTAATACACAGTGGCTCACACCTATAATCCCAACACTTTGGGATGTCAAGGTAGAAGGATGTCATAAGCCCAGAAATTTGAAACCAGCCTGGGCAATACAGCAAGACCCTGAAAATTAGCCAAGTTACTTGGGAGGATGAGGTGAGAGAATTGCTTGAGACTTAGTATTCAAGGTTGCAGTGACCTATGTATGACCACACCACTGCACCCCAGCCAGAATGACAGAGAAAGACTGTCTCTTAAAAAAATAACAAATACTGGCTCGGCACCTGTGGCTCAAGCACCTAAGGCGCTAGCCACGTACACGAGCTGGCGGGTTTGAATCCAGCCCAGGCCCACCAAACAACAATGACGGCTGCAACCAAAAAATGGTCAGGTGTTGTGGCAGGCACCTGTAGTCCCAGCTACTTGGGAGGCGAAGGCAGGAGACTCGCTTGAGTCCAGGAATTGGAGGTTGCTGTGAGCTGTGATTCCACAGCACTCTATACAGGGCGACAGCTTCAGGCTGTCTCAAAAAAAATAAAATAAAAATAAAATAAATAAATACATAACTTCTTCTGAACTCATGCTGTTTTGGCCTCTTCCCATTTTGATCCCTAATTCATGAATGAGCATTCTTAATAGCATCTAGAATGGTTGGGTAAGGTGGCTCACACCTATAATTCTAGCACTCTAGGAGGCCAAGGTGGGTAGACTGCTTGAGCCCAGCAGTTCAAAACCTGAATGAGAATGAGACCCCATTCTCTACTAAAAAACAGGAAAAAACAAAAAAACTTAGCTAGGTATCATGGTATGCGCCTGTATTCCCTGCTACTTGAGAGACTGAGACAGAATTGTCTCAGCCCAGGAGTTTGAGGTTATAGAGAGCTATGATGACACCACTGCACTCTACCCAGGGTGACAGAGCGAGACTGTCTCAGAAAAGAAAAATGTTTTTAGTGTAGCCATCCTCAATTATCTTAGCTTGATGTTTTAAGATAACTTACCATCGCTTACCACAACTTCTACATGAGCTCTTGTGGCTTCACCTTGAACTCGTATGTCAGAGAAAACTTTCCTTAAGCCTCACAAACCAACCTCTGCTAAACTTTCATTTTTTCTTCTCTAGCTTCCTCACCTCTCTCAACCTACATGGAATGAGTTAAAGCCTAATTATTAGGCTTTAGTTAAGGGAATGCTGTGGCTCATCTTCTATCCAAACCACTAAACTTTTTCTCCACATCAGCAATACAGCTGTTTCTTCCTTATCATTCATGTGTTCACTGGAGTAGCACTTCCTTTGCATTCACAACTTGGCATTCCTAAAAAGAGAACTAGTTTTCAGTAGCTTGGATTTTGACACACCTCCCTCACTATGCTTAATCCTTTTTACCTTTGTTTTGTCTTTTTGAGACAGTCTCACTCTGTAGCCCTGGGTAAGAGTGTCATGGCGTCAACATAAGAGTTATGTTGGGCTCCTGGGTTCTAGTAATCCTTTTTGCCCTCAGCTTCCTAAGTAACTGGGACTACAGGTGCCAGCTAGTGAAGCCCGGCTAGTTTTTCTATTTTTAGTAGACGGGGTCTCTCTCTTCCTTAGGTTAGTCTCCTAAGCTCAAGCAATCCACCTACCTCTGCCTCTCAGAGGGCTAGGATTACAGGCATGAGCCACTGTACACAGCTAGCTTTTGGTTTAAAGTGAGCAATGTGCAAATTGTCCTTTCACTTACTTTTAAGAGACCATGATAGTTTTTTTTTTCATGATAGTTATTAATTGGCCTACTGTTCAATACTGTTTCTTGGGAAATGGGGGGACCGAGAAGGAGAAGGGCAGGTTGGTGAAGCAGTCAGAACACACACAGCATTTATCAATTCAGTTTCTCTTATGTGGGCACAGCTTGTGGCACCCCTAAAAACCTAAAGTAGTAGTATCAAAGATTACTCATCACTGTAACAAAGTACAGTAATAATCTAAGTTTAAAATACTGCAAGAATTGGCTCAAGTGGCTAAGGCGCCAGCCACATACACCTGAGCTGGCAGGTTCGAATCCAGCCTGGGCCCGCCAAACAATGACAGCTGTAACCAAAAAATAGCCGGGCATTGTGGCAGGCACCTGTAGTCCCAGCTACTTGGGAGGCAGAGGCAGAAGACTCGCTTGAACCCAGGAACTGGAGGTTGCTGTGAGCTGTGAGCCACGGCCCTCTATTCAGGGTGACAGCTTGAGACTCTGTCTCAAAAAAAAAAATAAAAATAAAAATAAAATACTGCAAGAATTAACAAAATGTGAGAGACAGGATGCAAGCACACGTTATTGGAAAAATAGCACTAACAGCCCTGGCTTGATGCAAGGTTGCCACAAAACAAGTTATGCCTGTTAAAATTTAGTTACGGGAATACAAATTCCCACGGAGTAGGTAAAGTACTTCATTATCCCTACCCACATTAATGCAGGCATGGGACACTACACTGGCCTGACATTAACAGTTTTTAAGGCCCAATTTATGAAAACACCAACCCTTTACTCCAATCCAGCAGCCTATTTGTCTTGACAGGTTATCCCTACCAAATGGATTCAAACCTCTGATTTATGTCTTCTAGCACACCCATATCTGGTATTTAATTTCGTAAGTTATTTTACTTCTGTTTCTAATTAAGGCTTCATATTTATATTTTTAAAAACAATGAATGTAGAAAATGGATTTTACTTCAAATAGTCAAGGATCATTATTAATTTTACTTTTTACAACAAAGGGGCCCTGCCTGGGCACCTATAGATCGGGGCTGGTGGGTTCAAACCCAGCCCAGGCCTGCCAAACAATGCAACTACAATAACAAAAAAATAGCCTGGCACTGTGGTGGGTGCCTGTAGCCCCAGTTACTTGGGAGGCTGAGGCAAGAGAATCATTTAAACCCAAGATTTTGAGATTGCTGTGAGCCGTGATGCTACAAGCACTCTACTGAGGGTGACGCAAGTTAAGACTGTCTCAAAAAAAAAGGGGGCAGTGCCTGTGGCTGTGAGTACGGCGCCAGCGGCCCCATATACCTAGGGTGGCAGGTTCAAACCTGGCCCCGGCCATACTGCAACAACAACAAAAATAGCTGGGCGTTGCGGTGGGCACCTATGGTCCCAGCTATTCTGGAAGCTGAAACAACAGAATCGCCTAAGCCCAGGAGCTAGAGGTTACTGTGAGCTGTGACGCCACAGCACTCTTCTACCAAGGGAGACAAATTGAGACTCTGTCTCTGTAAAAATAAAAAAAGGGGTGGGGAGGGCTAAGTTTGATAAGAGTTGCTGCTTCTGTGAGATCCTTTTACAGTTTTAAAAGACCTTCCCTGAGATTCTTGAGGAATGGGAGATTAACTCTCAACATCTTAAGGTGGATGAGAACAGGTACCAAACAAGTACTCAGAATACGGTAGGTAATTCCTCTATAGTTCCCTTCTCATCTGTCTGTCCACCTTTTCACTCCCATAGGTTGCTCAGGGGTTTTTCTCCAGCACCAGCAATTTGAATGTGCTGAACAAAAGAGCAAAGAAAAGCATTTTCTGGTGACAAGCTTCTTACTCAGTGGAACCAAGACATGCACCCAGAGAATGTTGGAAGCTTCCAGTCCAGTGCCACAGCCCCAGAGAAACAACCAAGACTGCCTCTTCCAGCAGAATGAACAAGTTTAGGGAGAAGATACTGCCAGCAGGAAGGGTCCCAGGCTGAGCACAAGTGTGGGGAGTCCTGGGGAAACTGAGGTAAAGACAAATTGATAGCACAGTATGGGGTAATCCCAGGTACTCAGGAGGCTGCAGTGAGGGGAACTTCTTAAGCCTAGGTCATCAAGCTTCCATAGCAGTTAGGGTTAAGATCTGTTTCATAGCACAATAGTCTAAATGGCCCCTTTTTTTGTGAGACAGTCTTACTTTGTCTCCCTTGGTACAGTGTCAAGTCACAGCTGACAGCAACCTCAAACTCTTGGGCTTAAGTGATCCTCCTGCCTCAGCCTCTCGGGTAGCTCGAACTACAAGTGCCTGCCTCAACACCCAGCTCGTTTTTTTAGAGGTAGGGTCTTGCACTTGCTCAGGCTGGTCTTGGAACTCCTGAGCTCAAAGGATCCACCAACCTCAGCCCCCACAGTGCTAGGATTACAGGTGTGTACCACCACACCTGGCAACTTTTTTTTTGCAGTTCTTGGCCAGGGCTGGGTTTAAACCTGCCATCTCCAGCATATGGGGTCAGCACCCTACTCACTGAGCCAGTCACCGCCCCTGGCAACTTTTTTTTGAGAAAGGGTCTCACACTCTGTCACCCAAGCTGAAGGGCAGAGGTACGATCATAGCCTACTGCCTCAAACTTGTGGGTCCCAATTAGTGAACCGATCATCCTGCCTCTTGGCCTCTAGAGTAGCTAGGACAGGCCAGCACTAGCACAGTAGTTAAGCCATCACCTGAGTGCTTACTGCATACCAGTCAGTGTGAGCATGCCATGATCACTACGCCACAGCCCACACAGTGCTTTCATGTGCACCATTCTACAGTCGTTTCCCATTATCACCATTTTACAGATTAAGAAAAATGAAGTCCCAGAGATTACACAACTGGTCCAAAGTCACAGAGCTGTGAGCATGCCCGGATTCAAACCTGGGCTGCTGCTTTCCTAGATTGAAAGCCTTAACATTGCTCCCTAAGGCTTGGCGCTGGTAGTTCAGTGAGTAGGGTGCTGGTCACATACACGGGGGCTGGCCTGAGTCTGCTAAATGACAACTGCAACCAAAAATAGCCGGGTGTTGTGGCAGGTACCTGTTGTCCCAGCTCCTCAGGTGAGGCTGAGGCAAGAGAATCACTTAAGCTCAAGAGTGAAGTTGGGGCAGTGCCTGTGGCTCAGTAAGTAGGGCGCCGGCCCCATATACCAAGGGTGGCGGGTTCAAACCTGGCCCCAGCCAACAAAAAAATTGCAGGGTGTTGCGGCGGGGGCCTGTAGTCCCAGCTACTTCGGAGGCTGAGGCAAGAGAATCGCCCAAGCCCAGGAGTTGGACATTGCTGTGAGCTGTGATGCCATACCACTCTACTGAGGGTGACAAAGTGAGACTGTCGCTTAAAAAATAAGTGTGAGGTCGCTGTCAGCTGTGATGTCACTGCACCGAGTGTGACATAATGAGACTGTCTCAAAAACAGACAAAAAAACACAACTTCCTAAAATAAGCACTGGACTAGCCCCTAGGGCAACAAGAGCTCTTTTCTGCCCACCTCCTTGTGACCTTGGACAAATACACTTTCTCAGCTCTAAGCAGAGGATGTTGAAGCTCCTTCCAGTTCATCTACACCTGGTCCTGGAACCCTAGTTATAAGGTTTCAGCTCAATCATTGCTGGGTTGCTCGACTTGCTAAGCCCTTCTAAACGTTAATCTCTTCCCCAAAAAAGCTAGATGAGGGTGGGAAAGGTGTGCACTCTTGGGAGACTGAGACCAGCCTGCACAAGAGACCCAGTATGACAACATTCTACCCAGGGTGATAAGAGTGAGACTTTTTGTCTCCAAAGAAAGTGTCAAAAGGAAAAAGCTGAAAGATACAAGGGTAAGATTTCTATCTGTTTAATACTTGCTCATAGGCTAGGCGCCCACAGCACAGTGGTTACGGCATCAGCCACATACACCGAGGTTGGTGGGTTTGAACCCAGACTGGGCCAGCTAAACAAGGACAACCGCAATAAAATAAATAGCCAGGCGTTGTGGGAGGTGCCTGTAGTCCCAGCTACTCGGGAGGCTGAGACAAGAGAATCACTTAAGGCCAAATAGTTAGAGGTTACTGTGAGCTATGACGCCAAAGCACTCTGAGGGCAATACTTGCTCATAGTACATAAACTTTCTCAAAAAATATAATTATATATATAATTTTAACAAGTTATCTTTATGAAGTCTAGAGAAAGTATTTCTCAATATACACATATACTACTGGGGCGGCACCCATAGCTCAGTGGGTAGAACACTGGCCACATACACCGAGGCTGGCAGGTTTGAACCTGGCCCATGCCAGCTAAACAATGACAACTACAACAAAAAAATAGCCAGGCGTTGTGGTGGGCACCTGTAGTCCCAGCTACGAGAGAGGCTGACGCAAGAGAATTGCTGAAGCCCAAGAGCTTGAGGCTGCTGTGATGCCACTGCACTCTACTGAGGGCGACGTAGCGAGACTGTCTCAAGTAAAAATAATAAAATACTTCTATGATTGGGCTAAAATGTAACGAACAAAGAAAAAGGGACTTGGGAATCGACCGGCCTGTGTTCTGAATACACTTTTTTTTTGAGACAGAGCCTCAAGCTGTCACCCTAGGTACAGTGCCATGGCATCATAGCTCACAGCAACCTCCAATTCCTGGGCTCAAGGGTGTCTCTTGCCTCCGCCTCCCAAGTAGCTGGGACTATAGGCGCCCGCCAGAACGCCCGGCCATTTTTTGGTTGCAGCCGTCATTGTTGTTTGGCGGGCCCGGGCTGGATTCGAACCCGCCAGCTCAGGTGTACGTGGCTGGCGCCTTAGCCCGTTGAGCCACAGGTACTGAGCCTGAATACACTTTAAGGCAGTCTCACTTGCCTGGGCTACAGTGTGATGTTGTCAGCCTAGCTCACAGCAACTTCAAACTTCTGAGAGCTTGGCTCGGCACCTGTAGCGTAGCGGTTAAGGTGCCGGTCACATACACTGGAGCTGGTGGGTTTGAATTCAGCCTGGGCCTGCTAACCAACGACACTGCAACAAAAAATAGTCAAGTGCTGTGGCGGGTGCCTGTAGTCTCAGCTACTCAGGAGGCTGAGCCAAGAGAATCACTTGAGCCCAAGAGTTTGAGGTTGCTGTGAGCTGTGACGCCAGAGCACTGTACCAAGAGCGACATAGTGAGACTCTGTCTCAAAAAAAAAAAAAAAACACAACCCACTCCTGAGCTCAAGCCATCCTCTACCATCAGTCTCTCGAGTAGCTGGGACTACAAGCGCCTACCACACCTGGCTAATTTTCCTATTTAAGAGATGGGGTATCACTCTTGCTTAGGCTGTTCTCACACATGACCTTAAGCAATCCTTCCACCCTGACCTCCCAGAGTACTAAGATTATGGGCCATGAATACACTACTTTTTTTTTAATAGGACCTGTAACAATGTGTAAGGAACATTTTCTGTCCTCCGAGATACTCACCTTTCAAATGGTTCAAGATCACATAGTAATAGGTCTGGCTCAGCATTTGACAAAGGATATCACTTTCTTTCCCCACCACTTAAATTGTCTTCATTGAAGCTCCCAAAATCTTAAGGCAGATACCCTCAAAAATTCAGTGCTCAACCCTCTCCTTATAGTTGTGTTCACCTACTCCAACTTACAAAGCAAGTGACTTCTGCCAACCTCATTCCTTGAAGCCAATTTCATGTCAAATGGACTGCTGCCAATTTAAGTCAGGACTGCCAGTTCGGTAAACTGCTTGTCCCTATTAAAAATCCCAGTCAGCTGCCCTACATAAGCCAGCCATTTCATTAGTATACTTCTAACAACCCCACCTTCTTGGCTTTCCTATCAGTGCTAAAGCTGGACAAGTGATCCTATATCTGTTTGTTCAAAAGTATGGCTAGGCTGGGTATTGATTGTGGCTTGTGCTTATAATCCCACCACTTTAGGAGGTCATGATTTTGAGATCAGCGTGGGCAGCACAGGGAGATCCCATTTCTACTATTCCTGCTATGGTCCTACCTACGTGAAGGGTGACTTAGACAACGATCGGGCCACTGCACGCCATAGTTTACATTCTCAATGCTTTCCCCTATAAACTTAAGATCTTGTCATTCATTTCTTTCTCTTCACCTCAAGAATTTCAATGTTCCTCCCAGCATCTCTCACTTGATTCATTTGGTTTACACTGCTAGCACTAAGGGGCCTTCAAATAAAGATTTGCTGCCCAACTCAAGGTCCAAGAGTTCTCCTAACAGGGCATATAAAACACTACAACCAAACCACCTAATTATTCTAATATAAAACTGGGTGAAGATGACTTTAGTCCAAGAGTCACAGCAGTCTAAAATTAACTCCAGCCAAACACAAACTTGTTACATATGTTCTAGATATTGAGCCAACCACCATACCCCAATTTCCTCACTTGATGCCTGTGTCACAAACATTCTAAAGTTCTATTTATCCCTAAAGTGCTCTCCTTGAAAACTTAGCATGGGTGCTTTTATCTAAACTAAAAAAGAATCCTCGTTATATATGAGATTCCAGCAGCAGAGAGCCAGTTGGAATGTTTTTAAGTTGCCAGCTGCCTGAGTTTAAGATTTGGAAATTCTTTCCTGAGTTATTCTCTCAAAACCAAAACTTTAGTTCTCAAAATTTACACTATGTTCTATTTTTTATACTCACATAATTCCCATTTCCTTCTCCAAATGACCAATACAAATTGCAAATCTCCACTTCCCCCTTCCCCTCAAGCAGGATTTTAAATAATGCAATTTAACTTCCAACGCTGTTCCTCTTGGCTTCAATTTGAAGTTTTGGGGCTTTGCAAATAAAAAACATCAACTTGCTCCAGATGAAATCTGAATTGAGTAGGTACTGAAACATAGCCGGGCGTTATGGCGGGCGCCTGTAGTCCCAGCTACTCCGGAGGCTGAGGCAAGAGAATCGCTTAAGCCCAGGAGTTGGAGGTTGCTGTGAGCTGTGTGATACTACCATACTCTACGGAGGGCGATAAAGTGAGACTCTCTCTCTACAGGAAAAAAAAAAAAAAGAGTAGGTACTGAAACAAAGGTGCCCGATCACAAGCGAATAAATAAAGCTTTAAAAAGAAAGAGTAAGTCTTTGATGTCTTAATGCTGTAATTGGGTAAATGAGATGAGGGCTATGTTGATTAGTAGGATGTAAGCACTCCAATTTGTACAAATAATCAACACATTGAATCCCATAATGACATAAATGTGTACATGATATATTTAAAATTTACTTAATAAAAAAAATATTTATAAAAACCACAAATAAATTTTCATCCACCAAAAAAAAAAAAAAAAAAAAAAAAAGTCTTTGAACCTATAGACTTTCTTTATGGGAAGTTTAATTTAGCTCCAGAAATTAAGTAAAATACTCTCCCATCTTGGGACCTCCCCAAATGATGATCCACCAGGAACCAGAATACCACTGTGTTGATTTTCACTTGCTCAAGACACATGCACTAACTTACTGTAGTAAGGGCACACTAACCAGGCACATTCCAACACTTTTGTAGTAAAACAAGTATACAATTGTCTTATGTCAAAAGTGGACATGAGAAAAGCTATGTTCTACTCCTGTATTTCATGTCGGCTTAGTAATTACACTTATGGCTGTCACATATGTAAGAAAAAGCAGTAGGATACTAAATGATGAGAATCCAAACACTGTACTATGAATTTCTGCAATCCAACAGGAACGTTGCATGGGCAAAACTAAGCAGTTATACTAAACTTTTTTCTTCTAGACAGTCTCACGATGCCGCCCTTAGTAGAATACCGTGGCATCACAGCAACCTCTAACTCTTGGGCCTAAGTGATTCTCTTGCCTCAGCATCACAAGTAGGTGGGACTACAGGTGCCCTCCACAATACCTCGCTATTTTTTTGTTGCAGTTGTCACTGTTGTTTCACAGGCCCAGGCTGAGTTCAAATCCACCAGCCTCGGTGTATGTGGCTGGCACCCTAACCACTGAGCTGTGGCACCAAGCCTCTACTAAACTTATCAAAACGAATTTTAATGTACCCATCTCATAACCTCAAGGGTGCTATACAGCTGAGTTCTTTTCAGATATCCAATGAATCCTCAATAAACCAAGATGAAGAGAATTAGTGTGGACATAGAAAATAAAACTCAATACTACATTATTTGGATAAAATATACTTCCAACCCAGTTTTTCTTCAGTGACTTTAATTATAAATCTTTCATGTTCTCAAAGAAATGGAAAACCAGAAAGCAACAGTCTGGAAGTACAAAAATATACAACAGGAAGAGATTACCACCCACTAAATCTGACAACTAAATCCCATTTAGGATTCTGAAAGAAGCATTGAGACAAAGTACTAAATCACTGGTTCTTATATAACCAAGGATGTTTATCACCCTAGAACACTTCCATATTACACAGGACTAGATCATCACCCTGGAAAACTAAGTCAATGGGCCCGAAATCAGGCTATATACTTTGAAGGATCTCTATAATCAACACCATTCCTTATTAAGAAGCAGTGTACTAAAATGAGTATTATGAAAATAAATAGAATCTCTCTCCCTACCACCCAGATAGGAGTCTTGAGCCACTAATAACTGCAGTCTACTGAAGTTGAGATGCCATCTATAGATCTCATGATCTTTTCGAGGATCTCCAACATACTCTAATATATAAAATGGCACACACAGGCTAGCTAGCTATGTCTTGTGAAACTAAAGTTTCTGTGGCTTGTTTCCAACTTTCTTCTTAAAGACAGTGAGGTTAGAAGCAACCTACAATGAACTGAGAACTACAGACCAAATTATTCTTGAAAGTGTAATATAGCCAGCTATAATCCTTTGATGTTTCCTTAAATTATCACCAAGATTTATTGTGACCTCTAATGAACACCTGTAGTTCAAAGTTCGATTTTGTGACCTTTAGTATTACAATCAACTCAAAAAGACTAGCCAATGTGAGCTATATTTTAGAAATTACGTAAGTTTTAAAACTTCCCAACAGCCACAATCAGTTCAAGGTTTTAACAGTCTCCGTGTTCCAAATATTCTACAAGCCATGAAACTGTGCTTAAGGGTTTTTCTGGTTAAAGTGATCAACAATGAATGTGTTAAGACAAGGATAACTCCCTGAATAAGTCAACTTTATTTCAACCTCTATATTCCCTCTATTAGCCACATCATGCCTACCATCACCAATTGTCCTTTTTACAGAAACTCTTCCAAATTAAAGCTCCAAGTTATATACTGCCCAAAAATCACCCGTCCAAGTGTCCATTTATAAATGGGGTATAACGGACATACTTATTGCTTTCATAACTATCTTGCTTTATCCCTAACATGTTTTTTAGGCTATTGGGAAAACACTAGAAGGCCCCAAAAGCCAGAATTTCCAGTAATCGATCAACAGCAATCTAAAGTATCTTCCTTCAACATGCCCAAATGTAAAGCTCACAGTGAACCATTCTGACACCAATTCTCTCTTGCTGAGATGTGTGAATGGTTAATACAACCACTGGAAATAATTTTAGAACCTGTTATCTTAAATATAGCCTTATAGATTTAACTCAATGCAATGACTTATCTTTCATGTTAAAGACAAAGTCAGTATAGTATTATCAAAACTATCTTGAAAGAGCATATTTAAGGAAACTAAGCCACAAGACTGTTGCATTATGATTTAATCTAATTGCACAAAAATTTGAAATTACAACTCCTCCCATCTTCTAAAAGGAAGGTTATGCATGCCTCCATATTCAATTCTGCACTGTTACATTTGAACCGTATTCTGAACTTTACATCATGATGGACTGGTTTAGAATTCCCATGCAATACCTCAAATTATAAAATGGAACCAACTTTTAAGACTTTGTGGAAAACTTCTCATGCTAAAGACTAAACCCATTTTTAAATGGGCAATTTTGGGTTACAATATTCCAGGTTGCTAAGTTTAAAATGCTGGTCACTAATCATGAACCTTGAAGTGGCTTCTACTCCTCAAAAAAAGGGATAACTGTTAATAATCACTTAGGTGACAACTAAATATTCCTGTCACTTCAGAAAACTAATCCACAGTGCTTCTCAGTTTTGTTTCTCTTAAAATAAGAATTGTGTAACCAACTGCTTCCCCTGTGATAAGAACAATGTTAACAGTGGGTTCAACTGACTATTACACAATTATGCTAATATTTTATTAATTCAAAAGCACTTTACAAGAAAATATAAGTATGGCTTCCAATAGGAATGTTATACCTGGACTTTGTACCAAGCTCACAGATTTGAGTTTGCAAGGAAAAACAGGCTTTCAAGTTAAACAACAATTGTAACCAAAACTTTAATCCGAAGGATTCTCACAAAACATATTACAAATGACAGCATAAAAAAAAAAATGTTGCACAGTAACTCAAAGTTTGGCTCTACAATGTACCCTTAAACTGGCAGGACATTGGTATTTTGATATATAATTATTACATAAGGAACTCATGGACCTAAAGCAAAGAAAACTTTCTTGGAATTTATCAGATTCTATAGTAAGTAGGCAATCTCTGCCCAGGGTGAAAACTAGTAGGATTTTTCATAAACCTCTAATTTTGTACAATGATATAGCTGCTGGCTTGTTTCACAGCAGCTTTATAAAGATTGCTTGTTCAACTATAGTTGCATACAATATCCCAGACATGGGGGAAAAGTAAATCTTCATTCAATTTTTGCCAGTTTTGTTTCTATGTATTTA
>CAUYRH010041122.1:0-20532 GCA_963574655.1 Perodicticus potto | reverse complement strand
TGGCATCATACTGCTCACAGCAACCTCCAACTCCTGGGCTTAGGCAATTCTCTTGCCTCAGCCTCCCGAGTAGCTGGGACTGCAGTCGCCTGCCACAACGCCTGGCTGTTTTTTTTGTTTTGCAGTTCAGCGGAGGCTGGGTTTGAACTTGCCACCTTCGGTATATGGAGCCAGCACCCTACTCGCTGAGCCACAGGCGCCACCCCAATTTTCCTTTTTTTGAAGAGGATGTCCTGGCACATCTCAAATCATAGGACTCCTAAACATTTCACCCAGTGTTAAGTAGTAATAAGATGCCTCATTTCTATTTTGTGTACTTTTTCTAAAGTAACTACACTCTTAAATTTTATTTTGTTTCTTTATATAAAAATGTGAGAAAGTTTCTGTGGCACTCCACTGAACGAGAGAACACATTTTAAACATATCCTCCTGGATGTGAAGTATGCTGTCTTGATCCAAGGCAATTCAACTTAAGCCTTATTTGTGCTTCATGAACTTGAAGTATTTTTAGATATCAGACTTACATCATGACATGAAATGAAGTGGAACTATTGAGAAACACAAACTAAATGTCACTTTCTTTCCTAAGTCTACAAAAGAAATCCACTCTATCTTAGGGGCAATACAGGATATGGAGCTCTAGCCAAGCACGGACTCGTTGCTAACACACACTGCCTTTGGATTTGACTGTGGATGGTTGAAGATGCTATTGCAGCTTGACATACAGAAAGAGTGTTTCAGAAGAAGAGACATATATACTATTAATGATGCTAATCATTTTAAAACCCTAAAATGCCTTGCTTTATGTTCATTTATTAAACATTATTTTTTATTTTACCTTTTTTTCAACATCAGATAACTTTGTGGTAGATTCCAGTTCTTGTGTGCGTGCTTGCCCTAGTTCCAAAATGGAAGTCGAAGAAAATGGGATTAAAATGTGTAAACCTTGCACTGATATTTGCCCAAAAGGTAAGTAACAGCTCAGATTATTTGGATTAGCATAGAAGCCAGTACCACAGTTTGTAATTTGCTTTTTAATAGGAGTTAGCCTCAGAGAACATATTCACTCCCACAACCAAACCTTCCCACAGACACATTCCGTGATTTTGGATGGCTTGTCAAAGAATCAGTGTCGTAACAGCATGCATTATTAGTTTTCCATTGTATCTACTAAAGTGGTCCAGATAAAATCAGGTTAACTTTGATAGGAACTCTGACATCAAGTTGAATTTTGTTCACCACTAGCAAATTTTGGAAGTTTTGTTTAAAAGAAGAGTTCATGTGATTATTTTAGCATCAGAACACATTATGTTTACCATTATATACAAAATGATGTGCTAAGCATGAAAAGAAATAAAACATAACATTTACTCTCCAGATCTGAGAAATAATTAAAAGATAAGATATAGGAAAATATAAGGAGGTTTACCATAAAAGCAAACATTGCAGATATAATTAGTACTATAGAAGGTTAGTAGAAAAAGAATTTTAGTGAACCCCTTCCAGCTGTGGGTTCTCAAATTCATGACCAAAATGAATCTTAAATTAAGCAGGACAAAAGTACAGTCCAAATGTCCTAAATGTTATTAAACCTTTCAGAGCATCAGCATGTCATAGACAAGGGCAAATGTGAAGCTTAATTTCACAATACATTATAAAAGCTGTTCTTATTAAAAAATTGTAAGCTGTAGACCATTAGAAAATAGGCCATGAAATTATTTGATTGAATTGAGCCGTTTTTCAAAAGGATTAGAAAAATATTTTAGAATAGATAAGAAAATAGATAATTTTGTGTAGTAATGGGAAGTATGGATTGATGAAGGTTTTGCTTGTATGTGATGAAGGTTTGTTATGTGTGTGTTGTGTGTGTATACTAGAAATTGATATAAAATGTAATTCTTACAATGAGTCTTAGTCACGCGCCTAGAGTGTCGGGACGGTAGGCAGAAGAGTAGTAAAAGTTGAATGAATGAATGATTGTTTTACTTTTCAGAAAAAAAACTCTTTAATAATTTTTTTTAAACGTTGCCATTTATATATTAAAAAGTGATGGTTTAATGGCCGAAATAAGTTTCCCGATCTCTTAACCGTGAGTCTTGTCTGTGCAGCTTGTGATGGCATTGGCACGGGATCGCTGCTGTCCGCTCAGACGGTGGACTCCAGTAACATCGACAAATTCATAAACTGCACCAAGATCAATGGGAATTTGATCTTCCTCGTCACTGGGATTCATGGGTCAGTAATAAATTTTGTACAAAATTATTTTACAATGTGGACAAAGCTGAAGAGATAGATTAGCCTTGTCTGTATTTTTGCTCTTGCCCTGAATGAGTTACACTTTTTGTCAATGCTCTTCACTGACAAAGCCTAGGAATAGATTTCACGAGCAGGGACAGTATACCAGAGTTTTGGGGTATACCTATATTTGGGTAATTGCCTAAGTTTGAAAATATAAATTTGTATTTAAGCTAAAATGTATTTGGGGATGTTATCCTCAAATCCATAGTTTTCAGCAAGGTTGGCTTATTTTTAGAAATGTTTAGGAAAACAGTATTGACGGGTGAGGTGAAAATCTTCATTCAGATTCTTTTTTCTTTCTTTCTTTTTTTTTTTTTTTTTTTTTTTTTGCAGTTTTTGGCCAGGGCCAGGTTTGAACCCGCCACCTCCAGTATATAGGGCTGGTGCCCTATTCCTTTGAGCCACAGGCGCTGCCTTTCAGATTCTTAATGATTAGGTCAAGGGACCATAAATTAATGTTTCACACATAAAAAAGAATCAGCAAGTTAAAATCTCCTAAGTTTATTTCAGAAATTCTCTTTGTCCTGATGTATTTTTTCTCTCTTTGTTTTTTAAGTTGGGAAGATAGCACTACTGTTAAGAGAGTTACTAAATGAATTTAATTTGGTAATAAAAATTATACCATTATCTAGGCCTCTTCCTCACAGAATCACCTGCTGGTTTAAACTAGGAAAATAACCGAGTTCATATTCTTTGAATTATAATAAAAATGTCAATATTTTCACTTTGTGTTTTATCTATTTATCTATAATACTACTTAATCCCTAAATGTTAATGCTAAAGGTATATGCAAAGAATATCATTCACATATTTCAATTCAAAATCTTTCTTTGAATGTATATTACATCATTTCTAGAAGAAAATAATTTAACATATTATGAATAAATATGTTCAAATAGCAACAGTAAGAGGTAAGAGCAACAGGTGAATTTGTTATTTTCCATTCGGATAAATTATTCTGTGTTATTGCTTAAAAATGTCTTTTGACTTGCCAGGTAGCTTTAATGTGGTTCCATATGGGATGCGATAATAGTATGTATGTACTTTTTGCTGTAGATTTGTTGTATTTGGCCCAAAACATAATTTCATTAAAAATTATTAAAGATTAGGGCTGGGCATGGTGGCTCACACTTCTAATCCCAGCATTTGGGAGGCCTAGGTGAGTGGATTGCCTGAGCTCATAGGTTCGAGACCAGCCGGAGCCAGAGTGAGACCTCATCTCCAAAAATATCACTGTGGTGGGTGCCTGTCTTCCCAGTTACTTGGGAGGCTGAGGCAAAAGAGTTACTTGAGCCAAAGAGTTAGAGGTTGCTGTGAGCTAGGATGCCACAGCACTCTACCAACGGAGACAAAGTGAGATTCTGTCTCAATTAAAAAATAAATAAATAAAAATTAAAGATTAAAATTTTTAATTTGTCTTTTGAAATATGTAAACTTGGTAATCTTCAACCTACACTCTTACATGGCAACGGTCTGTTGGAGCTGGGTCATTTTGAGATGGGAGATACTTAAACAACTTTATGACAGTCGCTACTAATGCTCGGAGTCCATTTACATTGCTGTCTTAGCCTCCTTGGCCAATTGCATTTCAGGCCTAAATTTAATATTTAGGTGCATCTTTATCATTTAATGTATTTCTGACATTTATTAAGGCAATATACTTGCAACCGTTTTTCAAACCACATATTACTATGAATAAAAGGTCATGTAATGTTAGTAGTATCTTTTCAGAAATAAGAAGAAAGAGCCACTTGACTCACATTACCTGCTTACACAGAGAAGTAATATATGAATTAGTCTCAAGTCCATCAATATGGGGAATGATTTGAAATCATATTCACATGGATTGGATTAGATAAGTGATTTTTGTCCCTATCAGGCTCAATGTTCCTCTTTTATATATTAAGCATTTGACACCCCTTTCCAATTCTGGAATAAAATTTATAGATAATATAGCCTACATATATACATAATTAAAAAGAGAATTTTAATTCTCTAGTTATAATTCAAGGAAGAAATAAAAAGGAATGTAACATACAATAAAATATATATTGTTAGGAGAATGCTCAGATTCCACTTATAAAGTTTTGATTTATGAGAAGAGTAGAAGTCATTTTATGTAAGAAGTACAGGGAAATAAACAGCAAGACAGCTGATTACTGGAATAGAAAATAACCAGACACATTTTGTATTACAAAAGGAAGACAGAAATCACTTTCTCTGAAATCACAGTAACACAACCGGGAAAAAAAATTACCTCTGGTGGAGGTATGATCAAGCATGGAGTTTGCACACATGAGGCCCTGTATGTCTTGTAGGACATTTTATAAAGACATGAGGTGCTCCTTTGCTGTGAAAGACATTTAGCAGCTTTAACCTGTTAATTACTATTTATTTATTACAAAAAGCCTACAGTATCCCCCAATCTCTGTTACTACTGCAACACATCTACAAATGTGCCAACATTTAGTACTGACTCCATTGAAAACCAATGCAGTAATTCTGTAATAGTAGAATAATTGCAAAACAACTAAAGTGACCTGCTAATAGTTAAAATTATTTTATTTTTATTTATTTATTTTTTAATTTCAAATTAATTTGATGGTACAGATTTTGAGGTGGTAGATAAAATGGGTGGAGATTTTTGAAAAATTACTTAACCTAAGGAAGTTCAGAATAGTTATTTTAATCTTCGTTCTTCATGGACCCTATTTATTGAAACCCTAAATGTATACTGGATATAAAATGGCATTATATATTTTTATTCAGCTATGGCCTGTAGTAGGAGTAAATTTAATAAATGCAAAAAATAGATATTTCAAGGAATAAAAATATATCATGCAGGAGGAACCATGCATTCACAAGCTTATGATAAGAATATTACAAAACTTTAGACTTTTAAGGAAAACAATATTACTCATTCATCCTGGTGAAAAAAATGACTTGTAGAAAATCAACTTACAATGATTAAAAGTAGAAAGGTAAACCATGCTTATCTTAAAGATAAACTCAGCAAGTAAGAGTGAGACGTTCTTCTTGGAGGATTTGATCCAGACCTGGAGTTTGACCTGCAGCTCCACAGTCAGTCTGCATAGAACTGGGTGGCTTCTCTTTCATGTCAAATGCTCAGTGTTTTCTAATAAAAAGTTGAGAAACAGGTTAATAATAAATAGCTGTTTCCTCTAGTTGCTGTGGTGACTGGAAAAAATATATTCAACTGCTCAGCCTAGTACCTGACATGTTGTAAAATCTTAATAAATGGTATAAAAGAGGAAAAGAAACAGGTGAAAGAAGGGGAGGGGGAGGAAGGAAGGTGGAGAAGGGAGATAGAAAGAGAGGGAAATAGAAGAAGGAAAAGCAGTAGAAAAAGGCAGGGGAAGAAGGCGGTGTAAAAGAAAAATCTGAGTGACTATGTCTAGTTTGTAGCTTAGTATTTTCTGAAACAAAGGCTATTTTATTGATTTATTATTTAAGAATTTTTATAGACTATTTTCGAAATCAAAGGAAGGTAAAATTTTTCTTAAGATGAATCATACTTCTTAGTTCAAATGATTATTTTTCCCTCATTTAGCACTTAAAATTCGAATATTTGAATTTATAGTCATTCTTGCCTCTGAAGTATAATTTACAAAGCATTTTCTAGGACAAATGTATGTGCAAAATATGATGCAGTCCTTATTCCTGTTCTCATGCCGGCATGAAGCATACAGTGTGAAGCCTTTTCCTTTCGAGTTAGGAAAGTATGGATATAAAGTTAATTCAGGAGACCTAAGACATAGATGCACAGATATAGATATGACCATGAATTTAATATGTACATATATGGAGAGAAAGAGGAGTTTTAAGGGGTATTTTTCTAATATAGGGCCTTAGAAATAGGAAACATCTAGTAAATTAGTGTTTTATCTCACTTAATATCCATTATCCTCAATACTATTATCAACTAGTTTTTAATAGGACTGTATGATTTCATCAGAATAGCTGAGATTTTTTTAAACTTAAAAAAAATTAAAAAGCAAAAAAAAAAAATCATAATTAAATGCAATTATAACTTTCAAAAACGAGTTTGGGCCCAAAATAAATTTACTGGCAATGTGTCAATGAAAACTTTAATATATAAAAGGAATCAAGAAAGTTAACTGTCATATTTGGTTTATAGTACAATAGTGCCATTATTAAAAATCAAAATAGGCAGTTATGTCTTCATTTTCTTATTTAGTCAATTAGAATAGGAACAACAGGCAAAGCTTAATGTTGAGGGCTGTCAATAGGAACATACTCTTTTTGCGTTTGATCATGTTTGACACTGTGTACATGTGCTTCGGGTAACAAAATACCAAATAAGCATGTTTATGCTGTATCATGATGAGTCACCAGCCAGGAGGAGTTTACGCCACTGACTGCAATGACAATGGATGATGGAAGAGAGGTTATAGGTTTGGGGATAAAGTGATTTCCATGGAATTTCCAAATATATATATATATATTTTTTTTATCTTGAACTTTATTCTGGATCACCAAACATAATGTCAGGGTAGACATAATGTTCTTTTGTATGGCTCTGAATTCGGTTAGGAAAGTTCTTGATTTTAAAGTACCGTAGATTTCTAGTGGCAGTAAGATGAAACTGCCAAGATGTGCACAGAAGTCGGTAGTGGAATTCTGTCACCTTATTTTATGAGAGTCCCGAATCTCTAAAATTGACCATATAAAATGTCTGTGGTCCACTGCACTGGATGCCACCATGCTGGGATTCATTTCATTCCTGGCACCCTAGCAGTGTTCTCGGTGAAGGTGGGGACTGACCCCATTCTTACGTGCTTGCCCTGAATTTTTGAGTCTTTCTCAATAAAACTGGGATATTTTATTATATGACCTGAGCTGTTCTATACACTGCCTTTCATCAAAGAACAAATGTGAAAAGCTCATTCTCCTACTGCAGAGCTGATATTTCTCTGCATACAAAAGTGTTTGCACATTAAGAAGTGAGGATCACAAGAATTTTCCTATATAGACACTTCATTTTTGGCTTGATAGTTATGAAAAGCATAGTTATTCATTCCATATATTCTTACCTATAGATAGGAAGCTTGCCAGAACATTTAATTGAGACTAAGCTTTTGAAAGATATTCATATGACATTGAAAAAATGCTAATCAATAATTTATGTGTGAATTATTGGGAAATGCATTTATAGTGTTTCTCCAGTCTCAGCAATATCCAGGGTCTGAGCCTTATGTAACACTGCATGTTAAACAAGTAGTACATTTGTATTGATTACACTTCTTAGTTTGTAACAGTAATTTAATCAAGCATTTTTTTAAAGATATGGATGGTTTATAATAGAGAAGAATATGCTGATGAGCCAAGTTCAGAAAGCTGATACAAGGTGGTTCTAGAGATCAAGGTTGCTAGAATAGAAAGTCATTTCAGGGCTCTAATATTGGTACAAACAAATGCTAAGAGATTCAAGCACAAATCACCAGAATGTAGGCTATGTGCCTACCTATTTTGTAGGGGATTGTGGAGAGCCTTGACTGAGAGCACTATTAGGACCACATACTATTATCGATCATCTATCCGAGTGCTAAATCCCCATACAGAACAAAAGTTATCATACACTGGTAAAACAACAGATGTCAACAGTAAAAATAAAACTTATTTGATTGCTGGATAGATACATATTTATTTTATTTTATTACATTATTTATTTTTTATTTCAGTATATTATGTTTTGGTTACATAGTTTGGCTTTTATATATTTTCACTCAAAGTTATTAAGTTGGCCCCTCACCCAGAAGGTGTGTGTTGTACCTGTGAGTTTACTCATTCTGTCCCCTTCTCCCCTCTACCTGTATTCTGTTGAGCTTTACTTCCACATGAGCACGTAAGTGTTGGTCAACTAGTTCCAGTTTCGTCCCGAGGACACGTGATGTTTGTTTTCTGTTCTTGTGACGTATCACTGAGAAGAGTGTCCAGTTCTATCCAGTTATCTTGTATCTTCTCACGTTTGACTTCTGCAATCACAAGAGGAGCTCAAACATGGCTTGTATTCCAGTATATATTGAGTATTCCAATTTTAATACAGTTCTTTTTCCTTTCTTAAATTGTGTATACAGCTTTTGGTACCCTGTGTGTATTTCCAGAGTATGTTCTTCTCAATTATGAATGAACTTTTAAAACAAGATGTTTCATACATTAATTTGTTATTTTTAGTTGTTTTTATTTTTTCAGGATAGTTAAAAATGAAACATTCTTATTCAGATCTAGAACAAGCTTTGATGAAGAACTCCTATTTTTGTCATCAAAAATTTCCTAAAAATAGGCTCGGCGCCTGTGGCTCAACGGGCTAAGGCACCAGCCACGTACACCTGAGCTGGCGGGTTCGAATCCAGGCTAGGCCGCCAAACAACAATGACGGCTGCAACCAAAAAGTGGCCAGGCATTGTGTTGGGCGCCTGTAGTCCCACCTACTTGGGAGGCGGAGGCAAGAGCCTCGCTTGAGCCCAGGAATTGGAGGTTGCTGTGAGCTGTGATGCCACAGCACTCTACCCAGGGTGACAGCTTGAGGCTCTGTCTCAAAAAAAAAAAAAATTTTCCTAAAAATATTTATTAATCCCCTTTTACATCTAGCATAGAATAATTCACATGATGCATTGCTAACTTCCACTGCTAATTAAATTTTACTCTGAATGAAATAACATCATATTTCTAATATTTTCATTCCGTAATCAAATTTTATTTGTCTGCACCTCTTCTTGATTTTCTAGGGACCCTTACAATGCAATTGAAGCCATAGACCCAGAGAAACTGAACGTCTTTCGGACAGTCAGAGAGATAACAGGTAATTTTTCAAAGTGCATTTGTGCCATCAGCTACGTAACCCTGGGGACACTTACATGTAATGTTTTCAATGTTTCTTGAAAAAAGGAAGGAAGGTTGGAATCAGCAGCACATTTTCAAAGTAAATTCTAGTTTATAAAAACTCAGGTCATTTTGAACAATGGTGGCCATACTTCTTGGATTTTTTAATCCCATTAGAAAAACTCATGAAATGATAAGATAAACATCTTTGAAATTTGGATGTTAGTGTTTTTGCAAATGTCACCTATCTTTGAACCCATGTTTTTCTATTTACTTTTCCTCAAGAAGTACTATTGAATGTGGTAACATGTAGCATTTGTGTAGCACATGTACATTGAGCACCTAATATGCTCGATATTAGGCTGTATTAGTAGGGAGCCCATAGATATGAATCAGATAGGAGTTTGCCATCCAAGAATGTAAAAATCTCGTGAGGAAGAGTTACATCTGTACTTCAATGGCTTAGAATGCAAGGTAGACACTGGCTTCATAAATATACCAATGGAGTAGTCACAAATTTCGGAATAATTGAAACTATATTTTTCCCTTTAGTTAGACCGTATTTTTGCATCTGTAAGAATAAGTGAAATTGAGTCTTGTAAATCTGTTAATATATGCAAATGTATTGGGTAGGACAATCAGGAGAAGAAATATGTAATAAAATACTTCAAAGATAGAAATTTTTACTTTCCTTTTTCTTATTATTCATGTTTCAAGACATTTTCACCAAATTTCAAGAAAAATGAACGTACTAAGACAGTGATAATCTGATTAATTTTTACTACCTTTATCACTGATAGGTTTCTTGAACATACAATCATGGCCCCCAAATATGACTGACTTCGGTGTTTTTTCTAACCTGGTGACCATTGGTGGAAGAGTACTTTACAGGTAGGTATAAATGCATAAGCCTTCAGGTCTCCTAAATTTGAAGGGGGGCATCATACACATTAAGTCAAAACTAACATTCTTACTGATTTACTAATTCTGAGATAATCATGTTTTCACCCGTAATTCCAAAGATAACTCCATGAAAATAACCTATGGTATTATTTATAGTTTGATAAATATATTCTGTCTATAACTTAAAGTAATATTCAAGTTTTAAAGTATGGAGTGTATGATTTGAGCCATAAAATTAAATATTTTTTTAATCATATGTTATCATAATTAAAAGATAGAGTTGAGTGACTTGGTAATTACACAGATGTGTGATCCAAATGCTCTTGAATTAGGAGGCTCTCTGTTTCATCTCTGGTGTTATCATATGAACCACCACATCTCAGGCTTGATGTTCCAGGAAATGGTCCACCACTCTGCATGCGGCATTGGTTAATAAATGGACAGAAAAATTCAGGATTAGAAGAATATTGTTATAAAATGCCAACGTCTGTATTTTTAATTCATATGTTAATAGTAAATTACTTATTCTCTACTAAGCCACTGCTTTTATTTTAGGTTTCTCTGATTTCCTCTCTATAAAGTTCTTACTCATGAACAATTAAAAGTCCATTTACATAAGAAGGGTTTTATTTAATGTCTGCTTAAATTACAGAGGTATCTAAAATCAAAACTATCATTAGATATTGTTAAATAATGTTTCATAGAAAGGGTTGATCTCCCTTTTAAAATCTAAAACAGGTACATCTGTAAGAGATTTAAAAAATGTAAAGGAAAAAACATTTAATAAAAAAGAATAGTTGAAAGATAGAATCCATTAAAGTGTTACATATAAACAATTTTTATTATCCATTGAATAAAATGTTATAAGTCAGTCAAAACATGGTGCTGACATCGTAATCAATAGTTCAGGGTGGTTGTGATAGAATTAAAAATGTGACATAATGAATTACATCTCAGTCTTTATCACTGAGCACATGTCTATATGCACACACACTACACATGAAAAACAACTGTAAAGATTAACAGCGAGATATATTTAGAAATATAAATGTAAAGGGAGATCTTTGATCTACACAATGTAAAATACATTCATTAGTTGATTGAAATGTTAGAAGCATAGTTGTTCTTTAAGAAATGAGAAAGAAAAATAATTATAGAAATTTAAATATGTTGAAATGAAAACAGTTTTCTTGAAATGATATTTGATTTATATAGAGTAGTTGTCATTGATCTTTTAGAGACGTTTTCCCCAGCAGCCGAAGTCATCTGAGTGCATATATATATACACATATATATATCTTATTTATTTATTTATTTATTTATTTATTTATTTATTTATTTATTTTTATTTTTGCAGTTTTTGGCCGGGACTGGGTTTGAACCCACCACCTCTGGCATATAGGGCCGGTGCCCTACTCCTTTGAGCCACAGGCGCTGCCCTGAGTGTATATATTTAAACTTTAGTTTAATTTTATTTAATATTCTTCTGTTCAATTTTAATATCTCCTAACCTTACTTACATATTTTTCAAGTTAACAATTCTTTGGTGTCTGAGGTATAAATCAAAGCTAAATATCTATCCTCTGAAATATCTAACCTTCAAGAGCTTTTCTAAACCTATTGCACAGTTCCAGTAGAATTAAGGTCTTACTTTGAATAGATTGATAGCCATACTATAAATATTTATTTAGTCTTAACTTAGGACTTCATTGTTAAAGAACTCAAAATTAGGGCTGGGAAAGTCAAGGCAATGAGCAGATATTTCAGTGGTAAGTATATAGAGAAAGACATATTGTCAATATTTATAATTTTAAGAAATGAATATTTTCCTTTTGGGGGTCAAATTATTACTTTTAAAAGTGAAAGTAACATATAAAGAAAGAAGATCATTCTGAACACAGATTTATGAACGTCATCTCGGCTTATGCTCCATTGACGTTCTTTTTGGAGTAAGATGTGGCGTCCCTCTCTCGCTTCAGGACGCATGTCCTTACTCCGTCTTCTCCCTCCCCTGTAGCGGCCTCTCCTTGCTCATCCTCAAGCAACAGGGCATCACCTCTCTGCAGTTCCAGTCCCTGAAGGAAATCAGTGCAGGAAACATCTACATTACCGACAACAGCAACCTGTGTTATTATCATACCATTAACTGGACAACACTCTTCAGCACCATCAACCAAAGAATAGTCATCCGGGACAACAGGAAAGCAGAAAATTGTAGTAAGTATTTTACCCTGACATTTAAAACATGGAAATTTAAAAACATTCTCCCATTCTACACTGGACAGAACAATTAAAGTGACAGCAGGTCAGAGTTGTTGCCCTTATCCCAACACTTAAGAAAGACGGTAGTTATTATAAATACTAAAGTGGTATAAAATAATTAGTTTAAGTGAATTTGTGTGACATATATGTTCGAACATCTTGCCTCCTCTGAGGAGGCCCCTGTGGAGAGTTACGCTCAGTAGGTCCGTGTAGAATGTGGGCATTTAAATGTTTAATAAGCATCCCACGTAATTGCATGGATCCAATCTGTTTGGGGAAATCCACTTTATTGAATTATCTGTTTGCTGTTTGGTTTCAGTGAGTTCAGTCACACAGTAGCAGAGTTTTGTCATTTGTGGGAGGTGGGATAGTGAAGGTGCATGGAATTACTGTTCAGAAGTTTTATTGTTCAAGAAGAAAGTTCATTTTATAAATGCAATTATGTAAGCATATCATTTTCTCTTTTTAATCAATTTTGCTATTTATTCATCTACTTCTTTGTTACACCAAAGCAGATAATGTCTTTATAAGCCCATAATCATACCATTCCTATTTAATACATTGATAGCCCAATGATTAATACTTAACCCCCCCCATTTTTCTACTGAGTACTACTCTTTTCTACATCTTATGAGTGCCTCTATTGTTTATAAAGCAATTTCATTTATTTATCATAAATACTAAATAAAAAGACTCAAAACTCAACTGATCTCTTTGCAAATGTATATTCTTGTTGTGGATATGGACTAAGTCCTTTGTGAAAGGTCAATTTCCTAACAAAAGTTTTGCTCTCAGGGAATTTTCTTACTTCTTTGATCTCACCTTCAGAACCATCATAAGGGTACACATAAATAATGATCGAATTTATGTTGGTGTGTGTGAGTGTATGAACAAATAGTGGAGAACATTATTTTTAATTAGAAACTCCTGCTGATCCCTGACAGAAATTGCTTTGTGTTTTAGTCCTTGTACTGAAGCTTTTTACCCCACATTTCTCTGTGTGAGATAGCTCTACACAAAATAGAAGATCCGTGGCAGTAAGGTAGACTGTCCATCAACATCAATTTATAAATATTTCTCTAATTGAAATTATACTCTCTTTTTCTTCTACTTCCTTAAAAAATAGTAACACTACCTCTCAAAGGATTCTAATATGAAGACAAAATTATCTAAAGGAAAATAGGAAGGAATCAAAGTAAAACATTCCTCCTTGTTGTGATCTAATTAGTTTACAAATTCTATAAATATACTTTTTAATCTTTTTATACCTGACTAGCAAAGGAAACAGGAAAATAAAATATAAAAAATTTAAATTTTGAAAAGCAACATGGCAAAAAAGGGAGATTTCACTAAATGATATAATGTAATTCCATACCTCTTTAAAACTTCTAAACTTCTCAAACAAAGAGAGTAAATAATCATAATGATAATAAACTAAAAACCTGAGATGTTCATAAATTTTCAGTGCTATACTTCTTGGACTGAGTTTAGCCACTTTTAAAACCCTGGACATATTTTTTTGTTCTATGCACTTAGATTTGACTTTGCAGATTGGGGGAGAAATGAAGCAGTTAGAAGGAAAATAGTTTTGTGGAGCTATAGTATAAAATCGGCATTGTCATTTTTCACTTTTAACATCTTAGAATAGATATACTTAATATAAAATCCTATTTATCAAAACTTGGACTTTGGTCTCACAGCATTGAATCCAATCGTATAGGCCTGCGTTTCCGAAATGTAATTACCCGGTAAACTTGACCTCAGAGATGATGCTGATGTTTACAATGAGCCTGCGATGGTTCCTCGTATGTGATTAAAACCTTCTCCACATTACTGTCTGTAAATGGGAAGGTCTAGATATTGGCTTCATTTTAAGTGTACTGTAGACATTGTGTTTTCAGACGTTCTGTCTTAGAACACCATGCACAGATAAGGCATGTCAGTGTGCACACATTCAGTACAACACATAAGTCTCCACGCGTACGCAACACCTATCATGTATCCACCCTAGAACACAGTCGCCTGCAGAACCCCACACTCGTTCATCTACACATACCGATCACCCCACCAGGAGATACTCTGATCTCAATCCGAGTAGCTTGAAAAAAGAAGCAAGGTTTTTGAATTCAACATGATTTAAAACAGTAATGACGATAGAAAAACTTGAGCTCAACTATAAAGGGGGCTTGAGGAATCTTACTCTTTTAAGTCAAAATTATAAAGCAGACTTTATGGCTTGAAGAATAGTGAGATTGAGAAAAACTCTAAAAGACATGAAAAGCTAGAACATTTCTGCCTCCATCATTTATTTGGTTATGGTGCTAACAAAATGATAGTGCTGGGAGGAAGATGTTTTGGGATAGTTTATAAAAGCAGTTGCAGTTTCTTAAAATATTTAAGCATGAATTTTTAAACACCAAAATACAGTGTAGAGATAAATATTACACAAGCCTCTCGGAATCAGAGTTATAGCTGAACTCATTTCACACCTTTAGAATATTTGTTCATAATTAAACCCAACATAAATAAGAGAGACATTAAATTCATTATTTAATAGAAAGACAGTATTTTGGCCAGATGTGGAGGCTCAGGCCTATAATCCTAGCACTTTGGGAGGTTGAGATGAGAGGATCGCTTGAGCTCAGGAGTTGGAGACAAGCCTGAGCAAGGGTAAGACCCCATCTCCAGTAAAAATAGAAAGAATTAATGGGACATGGTGGCAAATGCCTGTAAGTCCCAGTTACTCAGGAGCCTGAGGCAGGAGGATTGTTTGAACCCAGGAGTCTGAGGTTGCCGTGAGCTAGACTGAGGCAAAGGTACTCCAAACCCAGGTGACAGAAAAAGACTTTGTCTCAAAAAAAAAGAAAAAAAAATTATAGCATTTTTACTTTTCTAGTTACAATAGTATACATCTCATTGTTAAAAGTCAAAATGATAGAAAAATATTTAAGGAAGATAAAAATTTTGGGTGAATATCTGTGTAATACATATAATTGGAGATAAATATATGTTTTAATGTATAAATGGCATCATATCATATATATTTAAATACTGTTCACTCACCTATGTTTATTTCTAAATATATTATGAGCATCTCCCATGGAAGTAGGTACAGTTTTCTCCTTATTCCTTTAAAAAGAATTTGTTGAAGTCAGCACCATATTGATATTTTATATCATTTTCTACTTTTCATGTTATTGCTACTGCAAACATGTATATTCTAATTCATAAACCATTATTCTGTACAATTATTTCCTGAGTTTGAAAACCTAGAAGCAGAATTTCTGTATAAATGAGGATACATGAAAATGTTCTTACATGTATGGTATACGTACATTATCTTTCAAAAATACTGGATCAGTTTACATTTGTTCCAAAAATTGCATAACAGAGATATTCTCCACCATTCTTCACAACACTGGATATTATTTATGGTATTAAATTTCAGTGATGTGAAAAAAGAAAAGGAAATCTTTTATATTTAAATGATTAATTTATCATTTACATTTTTTATCTTGTGAATTACTTTATTCAATTATCCATGAACCTTTTCCATTTTCTAATTGGGAATTGGCCTTTTCCTTCTAAAATTGAAAGACTCTTCACAAATTAAATCCATTATATGTGTTGTGAATAACTTTCCCTTTACTGGGTGACATTTAAACTTTTTTCTTTTGATAAACAAACATTTTCTGTTTGTGTATAGGCAAATGGGTGGAGTCTTCTTTTTGATCTTGACACATACTTCTTTTACTGTAGTACTTTAAAGACTATATTGAAATTTTTAACCCATTTTGAAGTTTGTGGTACAGCATTTAAAAAAAATCCCTAATTGATTGGGATATTGGTCCAGAATAGTTATTGAACAATACATCTTTTCACATTGATTTTAGGTATCTCCAATATTTCAGCTAAATAATTAGCTAAAAAATCCTAGATTTTCTCTCTCAATACACCTACATTGTCTAACTTAATTATTACAACATTGCTATAATGTATAATTATCCACCTTTTGCTAATGATTGTATAGATTTTAAAACATTAAATGATATGTTTGATTCTGGACCTACTAAAAATCATATCTAATATCTGCCTGATTTCAAAGTCCCTTTTATTATGGTTCCTCTCAAAATCCAGAAAAAGTATTTGATTTAGTAAGAATATTTGCTAACTTAATTAATTGCATTATAAACACAATATTCAGGAACATACTTTAGAGCCAAATGGTGTGAGTTTTAATCCTGGCAAAACTCTTTACTGACAGAACTTTGGTAAACCTAGTTACAAAATTTTGTTATTTTACTGTTTAAAATTGTTTGGGTTATGTACTCACATAAACTTACATGGTGTAAAATACAGTATTTATGTTAATGACAAATTCCTTTGGAGGGGAATAAAAAGAAAAGGAAAATATCAAGAACTTTCTCTTATAGGCAGAAGAAAAATTAACTTTGTCAAAGTGCTGAATTATAAATTTGTAAGAAGGACTTCAGCCACAGTGGACATGGAAGGAATGAGTAGTTATTAACAAGAGGTTAGATGTTGAATAATTTTAAGATATTCTCAAAATCTCATTATATAAAAAGTACCTGCTTGAGAATCCCCTAAAATATTTTTTCCTTTTCTAATTAAAACAATTTAAAATAGGTTTTATACTAAGTAACAGCCTTACTACATTTAAAAAATCCTCAAAATATGAATTTTAGGTTAATGGTTCAGAAGACAAATAGCTGGTGATGAGAAATATATTTTTGTATAATAATATAAAAGCAATATAGATTTATATGTTTATGATTTTGATGTTCCTGGAATTTGATCGTAGGAAAATCTACCTCATTGACCATGAAGGAATTGCAAAACTACAGTTAATTGCTGATAACCTAACCCTCTGGATGACCACAAGATCTAATTTTATGAGTCACTGCGTGTCTATAATTTAATTAAGACAAAGAGTTGATGAGTAGGGAATAGAAGGTATCTGACACGATGAAGAATGAAACAATGTTTTCTTAACATATTCTGTATTTACTTTTCTCTGGCAAATGCGACAACAGCAGTAGTAAGCATTTTGCTATTTATAACATCATGAAAAACATTGAATTAATATAGTCACAATGCAAAAAGTGCCAAAAAAATATATTCACACTTAAGAAAGGAAAAACCATACTAAAATTGTAATACTCAAGTCACATCTGACATCGGCAATTGCAAGAGGTGCTCAAATTTGACTTGCATGCATCATGATCAGTATATATTGAGTATCGCAATGTTAATAGTTTTTACCACTTTAAACTGTGTAGACACTTTTCAGCACCCTTTGTAAGATGGATAATATCATCACCTCTCATATGTTGTATATTGTACAAAATGAATTTTCATTATAAATTAAGATTTATGTCTTTTAAGAAAATATTGCTAAGGTGGAAGATTTTCTTACTTTCCCTCTGCGCCATATTCTCACCTTTAATTTGTGCTTGCTTAACCCAGCCCATACTGTTTTGGGTAAATATGTATTTGCAACCAAAATACTTCCTGCCATCCTTTGGATTTGGTAGCCTGGGAAATGCATGAACTTGGTCACACTTTTAATTAAATCATAATGGGATATGGACCGTAAAGTACATAACTTAGGGTATAGTGCAGTCACTATTCTTCTAATTAACCAGAAAATAGAAAACTCTTGATTTTACTTTCAAGATTTTCTTTTTAAAATTACAGAGCAATACATCAATACACTCTTCTTCATAACAGAAATATATCAAATAAGATTTTGTTATTGTATTTGAAATAGCACAATATCTAATTACTAGCAGTGCTACAAAATGTTCTCTCTGTTCTTATCAAAAGGGTAACAAGCAGTTACTGTTGCCAATTAGTTTCAGAAATGATACCCTTTCTATTCTGTAATCTAGAAATTCTGAAGGAATGAAGGGTGTCAAGAAAAAAAGCTGGGGTTATGGCAGGCTTCGTTTCTTTACAAATGAAAATATTTTAACCCAAATTTCCCTTCAATCAGTGGTTGTAACAATTTAAAGTTAAAACTTTTAATTATTAAAAATGTAGGAGTGTGGGTTATAGTTCCCAGGGGTTCCTATTTGGGTTGTATTGTGTCTCTCCAAAAAGATATGCTGGGGCGCCAGCCCCATATACCGGAGGTGGTGGGTTCAAACCCGGCCCCGGCCAAAAACTGCAAAAAGATATGCTGAAGTGAGTGTGACCTTTATTTATAAATACAGGGCGTCCCAAAAGTTGCCCCCGAAAGTCACCATACGTAGGGGGAAATAGGAAATTTTAGCTAAATGTACTTTTATTTACAGAACATTCATCACAAAATTTTACAAAATATTTACAAAACTTTCTCACATGTTGACCACCTCATAGTAAAAATTTGCAATGAATATTTTGTAAATAAACGTGCATTGGTCTATAATTTCCCATTTTCTCCCCTGCATGGCAATTTTAGTGGTGACTTTTGAAATATCCTGTAACATCCTTGCAGATCTAATGGAAATGTAAGTTAAAGTGACATTACGCTGGAGTGGGATGGGTCCTAGTGACCTCACAGGAAGAGAAAAGGCACAGAGTCAGATACACACCAAAGAGAATGCCGGGTAAAAACATGCTGTCCTCGGTGGGAAGACGACCGCATGGAAGCGGAGGTGAAGACTGAAGGGTGAAGAGGCATCTTTGGTTGCTGGTAACCGCTGGAAGCCAGGAGAGAGGCAAGCAACTGGTTCTTGCTCACGTTCCCCAAGAAGCAACCAGCCTGCCAGCACCCTGGACTTCTGGCCTCCAGGACTGTGAGAGAATAAATTCCTGTTTTTTAAGCCTCCCAATTTTGGGGACTTTGTTATACCAGCCTTATGAAACTACTGCAGACTGCGTGATGCGAGACCCAGGATTTGGCATTTTTAATATGTACAAGATCATACTGGGACAGACGTCTGTAGGAAATCCTTAGGGAAACCCTCCTTTGTAACTTTCTCTGTTTTTCTGACTGTCATTTTATAATCAAAAATGCATTTAAAACACACGGTCCTACCTGTTAATTTCTTTCTATGTGGAACTGTTATCTCAAAACGGACTTAAAGTTAGCAAATGTATAGTTGAGTAACTTAAAACCGTACATACATTTAATAATACTTTGGGGAGACAAACACGAGTCAACTTTAAAAAGATTTCCATAAATAGTAGGTGGTTTTCTTTTCTATTTTTTTTTTTTTTTGCATGAACTAACAATAATAAAACACAAGTTAAAATTAAGGGGGTATTTAATAACAGTTTACACATTATTTGAGTAATAATAGAAGAATATATATTGATATTACACTATCAAAGTATTTGCTTTAGAGTTTCAACAAAATACTTATGGACTTATTTCACTTTTTTATAACTACGTTTCTTTAAAAGGTAATTTATATTGCACTCAGTTTTCTAAGTAAGCATTCAAGGACTTTCTAAAATTTTAGTATTGCTATTGCTGTCACTACTGCCTCTCAACTCCCTTCAGAATTTCCTGCCCAGGCCCCACCCTGGTCAGACACACAGAGGAACCAGGGTGCAAAAAACCAAACAGATCTTTGAGTCACTTCTCTTTAATCTGCTCAGTATGATGAAGAGCTAGGGCTCAGCGATTATTCCTCTACTGTTACCTACTCAGTTTCTTTATGGTTTTAGCCCATTCTAATCATTTACAATACAAACAATGGCATCCCTCTTTACATATATCTAACCCCATTCACTCACAGAGATTATTGCAATACAGTTTAATGCTTAAAATACGCTGAATAATCCCTGTCCTCTTAAGCATGGCCACATTCCAATCCTCAGAATTTGTGAATCCTCCCTTAGATGCCAAAGTACTTAGCAGATGTTACAGGTCTTACGATGGGATGGCTAGCATGAGTCATTTGGGTGGGCTGCTCCTGTGATTAGATGTGCCCTTATTAGGGAGGTGCCTATGGCTCAGTGAGTAGGGTGCCAGCCCCATATACCGAGGGTGGCAGGTTCAAACCCGGCCCCAGCCAAACTGCAACAACAATAAAAAAAAATGTCATTATAGATGTGCCCTTATTAGAAAATGGAAGTAGGAGATTCAACGATAGTGAAGGAAAAGATGACATGGAGTGATGTGGATACAAGATAACAAATGCCAAAAAGGAAAGTAACGTCCAAATTGTCAAATAAGAGTATGTCTATTACAGA